>CALNHX010004997.1:0-115964 GCA_940337035.1 Agriotes lineatus
CGGTGTTTTATTACCATTTCTGGAACACCGTGTATTTGTCGTACAAAAATGTATGGTGTTTTAAGTGTTGTTTTTTTAATTTTCTGGTCGTGTTAGGTGTATTCTATTTATTATAATATCTAATATTTCTTTATTTGTAGATATACTGACCGTAGCTGAACCACTCTATACCCCAAGAATTTCATATGTGGGCAATGCAATAAAAGCTACAAGTATAAAAAAACTTTGAAGAAACATCTTGTGTATGCATGTGGTGTTGACCCGAGATTCTCCTGTACCCTGTGTGACTATAAAGCAAAGTATAAAGTTTGTCTTCAGCTTCATATGGCGAAGAAACATCAGTAATTATAGTGCTATAAACTTTGTAGATGGTATTATTTTAGAAATAAACCATTAAGAACTGTTCAACAAATTTTTAAAATTTTTTTTAATATATTAAGTATATATATATATCTGGCTATACGTTCCTATGTGGAATTAAAGCCGCTTCTTGGAGCTCTTCTGACTTTGTTAGTGGAGTGGTTCGTCACTCCTCTGCACTTTACTTAACATAAACTGATTAAAATATAAGGTTATTTTACTTGATTTCAGAGGCCGAACGAAAATATCGTTGTAGTTGCGGCAGAAAGTACAAGTATCAACGCACTCTATCTCAGCACCAAAAATTTGACTGCGGAAAGGAGCCACGATTTGCTTGCCAGTTGTGCACCCGCAAATTTAGAACCAGAACTCTTTTGAAAGTTCATAGCGTTCAGCATTTTAAATGTGCAGAAAACAAGTAATAATGAGTAATAAATTGGAAATAGCATCGGCAAGATTGATGCATCATTAAACATTTTAATGAATTGCACTTTTTGTGTTTCTTCATTAATTGCATGCAAATAAAAGTATTTCAGTGTAATTATGCTATTATGTATACATAAGCAGGATGAATGGTAGAGAGAGAATGTATCACTCTTTAGAAATTAAATGATTTGATATAGATATTATAAATGACTTGATAAGCAACGTTAAAGAAAATTATTAAATAGGTATATAACCGACTTTTCAACTAAAGTTGGTTTGCTTACTACTATATTCTTTTTGGGAACCTGTAGAAATAGAAGAATTTGTTAACAGTGTGTAATTGTATTTTTACTTCGCTCGTCTAAAAGACAAAGGAAGTATTGTAATCGCAAAAAAATCACCTTCCGAGATTTCTTCACATGTCACATCTTCACGTTTTAGGGTCCCTAAATGACGAAGAACAGGTTTGATCAATTCCGTCTGTCTGTTTATCTGTCTGTTGGCGGTATAACTCAAAAAGTATTTGTTGGAGGAAGATGATATTTTGCATGCAGATTATATATCTTCCTGGCATGAAACCGAGAAAAATTCGAAAAAATATATACAGGGTGAGTACCCTAAAAAATAGTAGATTATGCAATGAGGAAGAGAAATGCATTATTTTGCTGAGGTACAATTTCTGACTCGAGGGCTTTGCCCTCGAGTCAGAAATTGCACTGAAGCAAAATAGCATTCTCTCCGAGTTGCATATGCTATTTTTTTCACGTTGCAGGAAGATTTAAAACAAAAACCCGTTTTTTTAAACGTCATTTATTGACATTTTAGTTAGAATTATTTTAAAATTAGTAGCCTATGGTAAATTTTAAAGTTGGTGGCACTGTAAGTCATTATGACAAGAGCTCACAATTATGTCAAATTCGAGGTTAGCAGGTTAGGTTTTGTGTTATTTTATGTCAAAACTGACGGGAAACCTAACCTGATAACCTTGAATTTGACATAATTGTTCTGTCAGTCATAATGAAAACTCCCTAGGGAAATTTTTGTCTTATTTAGTCTCTAGGGAGTAAATGTTTTACTTCTGTCACAATTTTGATGCTATAGAAACCGACTTCTACCCCTATCGTGGAAAATAAAATTTGTCGATTCTTGTGTTACCTGAGAAATAAATAAAAGTAATAATTTGCACATAAGTCAGGCTTTATACTTGACGGAAATGGGACCTAACAGATATAGAGTAATGTCATAAAAGAGTCAAAAAGTTTCAACAATAAGTTCGTTCAGTAGCGCATTGCAAAGCTGGTAGAGGTCCTCGATGGGCTCGTGGATCAGACCACCGGACTGAAATTTACGTTCGCAGGTGCTTTAATTTGAATCCCATTTTTTAATTTGAAATTGATTTATTTCCCATTATCAAATGTTTCCTTTTATTTTTCAGTATTATAACCAATGAGAAGATATTTTACCTCTACTTCCCATTGATTTTTACAATTTTTTAGTGTCACAACGTCCACTTGTGAAGGAAGTTCTGAGTAAAACCCTTTACAGACTTTTTAACGGGTTGTTGTTGCAAATTGTCAGTATTGTGGTAAGTTATTATGAAAGCTATTGACATTATAATTGTTAAAATCTATTATATTGTAGGTAAGATTGATTGAATATTACAGAAGAGCATTAGTAACATTTGCCACTAGTCTGAAACAATTCAATGCATTGAGTTGGATGGGTTAAGATCTGCAATAAAATAATTTTTTCCACTCTTCACTAAGTTTCCGTAGTTTATTTAATTAACCCAAGTTTTATTCTGTTATTTCTTCTTGCAACCATTTTCATGTTGCAACACACACATATAATTAGTTTTATACAAGCTTCGAACACACAACACCAATGCGACGAACAGGAAACTGAACAATTTGAACGTCGATGTTATCCAAAGTTATTGGGATTTGGCATTGAAAATTCTTTCCATCAGAAGTCTATTACTGAAGACCCTGGTCATAGATGTTCTGAATGCGGAAGGATTTATAAACTTAAAAGTTCTCTCAGAAATCACAGAAAGTGGGAGTGCTGCAAGGAACCTCAGTTTAAATAGGTACCCATACTGTGTATACCAAGCTAAACAAAAAATGCATTTAGTTCGGCACTAGAACCGTGTTCACAAAGAAATTGATTACGCAGAACTCACTGAAATGGACATAATACTAGAAAAAACAAGAAAAAGTTCTGAGTAATTTAGAATTTGATTATTGCTTCTACGATTTTTTTAATTTTCATATTTGAAACACGGTTTTGTTATCGTAAAAACATTTTAAAGAAATAGCTTGCAAGCAAATAAGAATACGTTTTCGCAATGCACAATTGTGGGAAATTCTGTGTATTACATTATTTTCATTTAGTTTAGTTTTATTCGGATTAAATACCTATATATTTGAAATTAAAGAATAACAGGAAAACCATTGACGTTCTTAAATTTCTGCAATGTATGGAGGTATTTGATTTTTTCAAACATTTAAACATCTTCAGTATTAAATTTGATTGATCACTATTCAATATCATTAGTAAACAGATTTTCTCAAGCTATCTGTTTATCAAGATTGAAGGTGATGATGGTTGGATAATATTATATTTGTCAATTGTCAATCAAAACAGAAAATCACAAATTATACAGTGTGTCCCCGGATTAAGTTCACTATAGGTATAATTGACAAAAAAATTTACAATTTTATTTTAATGTTTTGGGATTCCGCCCTGCTTGGTCTGAAGAGAATTTTAAGAATATTTACAGTTTTTGAAAACACAAGTTGGCCTTGACAGTGAAGCAAAAACTATTTTCTTTTCAGGTAAACTAACCTTTCTGTTTATGATACGGCAAAATTTTACCAAGAAAATTTGTTCAGAATGATAAATTATGGCCCTATACAAAATTTCAGGAAGAACTACCTACTTAAATTAAACCGTTAAAATTGTACGTACCGTAAAACGGGGTGAAATTGACCGCCGGGGTGAGATTGACCGAAAAGTTCCAAAAAGTTTATTTTGCATTTCAAGATCAACAGTGATGCATGATAGGAAACCAAAAAAAATCAATCTTTAGTCAAATGTCTGTATATTAATATCATAATACTACTTGTTGAGTAAAGAAATTGGATTCTTCAGGAAAAAAACGAATGTCAAATGTCAATTTATTAGAAAATTACATAACCTACAAACTTCTACCTCCACAAACCCAACAAAATCAAGTAGACATGTCTAATATTTTTTTGTAGTAGAACATTGTCTTTTAAGGCCTGTTGTCAACTCGCAATATTTATATTTATGGCCTACTACTTTTTACATAAATATTTAGACAAAGATGCAGATTTCTGTAATTTTTGGGGTGAGATTGACCGCTGTCAAGTTGCACTACTCACGCACAGATGAAACCTTACCATGTATTTATCTAGAGATCCTGTATATAGTTTACTAAGAGTTGGGCAAACAGCATGATTTGACATACATTTTTAATCCAAATTAGATATTTGACATATGTCGAACAAAGAGGTTATGGGAACCAACCTTGCTAACTTGCCTTTGATGGGAGAGTTTTCAGAGTATTGATCATTCTTAGGATCTCTATAACCGACTATTAGGAATATACGGCCAATTTAGTTAAGATTTAGACTTGCATGTGTGAAACTATCAGTCGTAACATGTTACAAAATATGTAGAAAATGCACTTTTAGCACACATGCCTTGCAAAAAGTGATCCAAACCAATCAAAATGTATCCCGTTGCTTTCGTAACTCTTAGTAACCTATATACAGGAACTCTATATTTATCAAGTATTTAGCTATTAGAGATAAGTTTGTGTGGTCTGCAGTAGAAGATATAGACACCATTGAATACAATAATTATGTTGTCAAAATACTTCCACCCCCAGAATCGAACGACGTGGGCATCATATTTTTCCAAACAGTGCTAGTATAGACTCTTATATGCAGTAAATAAACGTATCTTAGTTACCATTATATTTTTTCTGAGCATTTACTTAGTTTATAATGAATAAAAACCATTGTGACTTCTTATGTTGTCTAAATAATTTATTTTTTCATTTTTTGACATGGTTATCTTTTCTATATATTTTTTTTTTCAGTTAGAAAGCAGTTTATTATATCTAAACTGTGGTCATTCTCACCTCAACAAGCATTATATAGAAAATTACTAGAGTTTTAGGTAGGCGGTCAATCTCACCCCAAAGGTAGGGGTGAGATTGACCGGGGTGTTTTTATTTTTTTTTTCTATTGTAAATAAAAAAAGTAGTGTTCTGAGAGTGTTAAAAGTTATATGGCTTATAGACTCATACGTATTCGGCCATTGTAATTCTATTTGTGCAACAACGGAAAAGTTATTAACTAAAGAATGCTAAAAGTGGTCAATCTCACCCCGTTTTACGGTACCTATTTATTAAAAATTACGGTTTGATTTAAGTAGGTAGAACTTCCTGAAATTTTGTATGGGGCCATAATTTCCCATTCTGAACAACTCTTCTTAGTAAAATTTTGCTATATTATAAACAAAAAGGGTAGTTTACCTGAAAAGAAAATACAATAGTGTGTCCCAGGATTAATGTTACATGAGGTGAGATGGACTAAAAATTTTTGAATTTTATTTTAAGGTTCAGGGATTCGGTCCTGCTTGGTTTGAAAAGAATTTTAAGAATATTTTCAGTTTTTGAAAAACAAGTAGGCCTTGGCAGGGAAGCGAAAACTATTTTATTTTCAGGTAAACTACCCTTTTTGTTCATGATACCGCAAAATTGTATTAAGAAAAGTTGTTCAGAATGAGAAGCTGTGGTCCTATACAAAATTTCAGAAAGATCTGTCGACTTAGATGAAACCGTCATTTTTAATAAATGCAATTTGTTTAATCTAAAAAATAACGGTTTAATCTAAGTCGACAGATCTTTTTCAAATTTGGTACAGGGTCATAATTTTTCATTCTGAACAACTTTTCTTAATAAAGTTGTGCCGTATCATGAACAAAAAGGATAGTTTACCTGAAAATTAAATACAATTATCTAAAATTATAACGGTTTTTTCTAAGTCGATAGATCTTTCTGAAATTTTGTATAGGGCCATAAACTATCATTCTAAATAACTTTTCTTAACAAAATTTTGCCGTATCATGAACAAAAAGGGTAGTTAACCTAAATAGAAAATAGTTTTTTCACATTTTTCATGGCCGGCTTAATTTCTAAAAATGAAAACTCTGCTTAAAATTGTTTTCAGACCAAGTAAGGCGGGATCCCAAAACATTAAAATAAAATTGTAAAATTTTTTGTCGATTATACCTATAGTGAACTCAGTCCGGGGACACACTGCATAACTTTATCTAAATCGGTAAATTTGCGAGTTTGTGCTACAGTCAATTAGCTATGCAGAATTTCAGAATATATGCAAACAGTAACTGTATTGGCAATAGATGAAATTCACACGATAATATTAAAATTAAGTAAAATAAAGTAAATAAAGTAGCTTTTACACTTCGTTTAAAATCGGGACAAAGAACAAATTTAAAATGCAAACAAAAGAGTGGATCTTTTAAGCATTAAGAAATTTCTTCAACTTTCTTAAGAATTGGTGCAGCTGATAAAATGCATAGATATGAGGAGACAACCAAATCTTGTGTTTGAATAATATTAAGAAATAAAGCTGCAGTGGCAAAAGAGATGTCTCTAAACCAACAAATTTGTTTGTTCTGAGAACTTGTTCGTCTTTAACATTTGGTTAATGTATGCTTATGCTAGAGTTTAATTTTAATTTTTTTAGATGCCCAGCTGTATTAACTATATTACAGTATTTATTATTTTATTTTTTAATCAAATTGCTTAATGCAGTTTATCTATTCGCTTTTTGCATTGAAAATATCTATCTTATTTTCATACTTTTGTACTGTAGGTTTACATATTTTACATAAATAAATATCGTTATCTATCACGATTACTTTCTATAATGCATAAACCTTGCAGTAACTTATACTATGTTTCATCGATGAATTTTTGTAGATTTCCATGTGTTACTCTGCAAGTGTTCAATACTATACATTAAGTAAATAATATTTGTTGAAGTAGTTAAACAAATTACTACAAAGTTCACTTTTTAAAATATGACCTTGTGCTTCACATGATTGCCCAACACAAGCATTGATAAGTGGAAGTGCAAATTGGATGTAGGCATTGTTACAAATTAGAAATTGCTATATGTAGTTGAATACTAACTACTAATAAATTCTTTTTATAACGTAGGTACATATAAGAAATGTGTGAAAATGATCTAGTCATGTTATGTAAAAGTGATAATGACAAAAAAAACAAATTAATAATATTGTTCTGTGCCGTTTATTTGATCTTTATTTATTTCTGTATTAAAAAACTGAAATATATAGAAAGTAGTACTGGCAAAAATTTAAACTGGTGTAGTGAAAAACGTGTTTTAAATAAATCTGTTTTTAAATCTCTTTAAAACCGGTTTTTAAACTTGTACTAGATTAATTAAGCATATTTATAAGCACGTCTTAATAACATAAAAAATGTGTACTGCTGTTATTCACACATTTGTTTCTAAATTGTTCCAAAAGCGGTTTAAAAACAAATGTGTGGAATTAAGGACCTGTGTATATTTGCTATGTTATTGAGACATGCATATAAATATGCTTAATTAATCTATTATATGTTAAAATAAGCAGCCGAAGATGGCCTAATTTGTTAAACACTATAAAACATATCTAAAACAAATTGCTTATACTTATAAAACGTGGAAAATATACAATTGCCTTTTTATTAAGAACAGCCTGTTAAGCCAGTTAATAAATCCATTTTAAACTGGTGAAACAGTTGAAAAACTGGTTTTTGGTTAACCAATTCTTTATGTTTGAAAAAATCGATTGGAAATAGATCAGAAACGGTTTGTTATGGAGATACTACCCCTTAAAGTTGATGAGAGATAATCACCTCTTTGCTTATAGGAAATTCAAAAATATTGTTACGTTTTTACCGTTTGGGCTATTTAAAAATTATACGATGCTTCTGGTTTTAAACGTTTATTTACTATGATTAATTATGATTATTTAAAAATACAAGAATTATGAAGGCAGAATTACTTATAAACTACAGGCACTATTGCTAACAACTATACACTATTTAATAATTATTTATATACAACTTAACAGTAAGGATTTATATGGTTGTATTTATTTGTTATTTATTTCACACGGCTCGTTTATATCACGCGCGCTTCAAGTCTGATGGGAATTGAATTAGAACTCCGACGGCCGTGTATTTATATTCGCGGAATAATTCCTTCTGGGAGCCTCGCGGGCTTGCTGGATTTTTCTGGCAAATGGTGACGCACCGCGTGAACTAACCACCGAGGCCGTTTTTGATCGATCTGGAAGATGACTCATACGCCCGCAGCCGGCCCCAAGGCTGTCTGCCGGCGGTTCCAGAATAATCGGGGCACTGGGTCATAATTCCGGGGCAATGACCGGCAGCATGATCGTTACAATATGATGTAAAACCAAATTCTGAAACCATTTGTTACCAAGAGAATTGAAATTTTAGTAGGGTTGCGTTGTCCAATTAATTTCTTCCCTGTTAGTGGTACTTGTGAAGATGCTTACTTATATTCTCATAATAATTTCGTATACTTCAATATTTGTGAGTACTTTATTGTATTTTTGAGTTTTCCTGTCGATTCAGAGTTGTTGCAATGTGTTTTTAGAGATAATTTATGTTTCACACAAGTAGTAGGTACATTTCTACCTAAATCATCTTAAAAGGGTGCAACCCTGCAACTACAAATAAGAGGACCTTGTATGAAATTAACAGAGAAATCCAAAAATATAATAAAAGGGTCACAAATATGAAAGCTTAATGTCAATGGAACCACAATCTTACTAAAATGTAAATGTTATTAGTAGCAATTGTTTTAAACTATTTTGTCGTTATACCATAATTAAATCATTTCGTAGCCAAGAGCCATTATCTCAAGGTACTCTCAAAAAGTACTGATTCTTTAAAGAAGGTTAGGTTTACTAATACTATATGCGCTTTAAATATTACGCTTGTATTATCCTATATATGGCGGCGTGTTTTCTTTATAGTGTATAGACAATGACTGTTTTAAGAAAACGCACATGCTTTTGTTTGCAACATTATTTTTATAACTGTCGATTTAATTGAAAGATCTTGTAGAAGACATTATCACTTATAATAGTGGTCTTTCTATTTGTAGAATAAATTTTAGCATTATTTGTAGTCTTGGCTTTGGGGCCGATGGAGCTCTTGCAAGAAAACCTCACTTATTTTATAGCGCCATCATAAATGTATAGGTAGTCTTGAAGTGTCTTTATTTATTTAACTAGTTTTAACCAATAGACATATTGTGCTCATAAGAAGTGAAATGAGTTATTATTTACTTACTTATATTTGAACTATTCTGTTTTTAAATTATTATAAACTTACTCAAGATTTGGTTCACAAATTCCTTTTTTATGTAAAAGTGAAAGAAGGTTTCCACTTTTGGTGATGATGATCTGTTGCTTTTAAGTGTTTTATTTGCTATATTTACCTTCCAGGTGAGATGAAAATTATCTGCCCTAATAGTAAATGGTGATATTACAACAATAATGTAAAATTAACTTCTTATTAGAAATTTATAAAGAATTCTCTTCGAATTCACGTGTGATACACTTATCTGCAGGACTTTACAATGTAGTTATACTGTTTACGTTAAAATATTTTTTTGGCTTAAATGGTATACATACAGGAATGAAGTAAAAAATCAAAAATTTCTTGATAAAGTTTGAAATGTTTTATTTTAATAGGAAATGGATTTTGTTAAATATTTTTAGACTGAACGTCAAATAGTCCTAAGAAAATTTGCTCCGTAATATTTAAAAAATTGTTAAAATCATAAATCTATTGTTTAATCATAATACGATTCATTCTATTTTTTTAAATATTTTGCCATACTACAACATAAAAAGTATCAATTAATGTATGCTCTCAAACGATTGTAAAATTAAAGGATTTATATACAGGGTGTTAATTCAGTACGTAGACAAACTTTAAGGGGCGATACCCTGATCAATTCTAAGATAAAAAGTTCATATAAACATGGGACTTAAGTGGCTTTGTTTTCAAGATACAGGGTGTTGAAGTTTAAATAAAAAAAAGTTTTTTTTTAAATCTGGAAAACACCTAGAGGTATTCTAATGAAACTTGGTGTATTCATAAAGTGAGATTGTTTGGTCACAATAAATTTAATTTATTTCCACCAGTGGCGTGCATCGCGGCCACCTCAGTTACCTTATTTCAGAAAAATGTGGTATGCCACTGTTTTTTAGCCAATACGACACGTTTTTTTAGCTTCATCCATTGAAACTATACAAAAGATGTATCTTTCATTTTTTTGATAGAATAAACCTTTCTCGAGAAAAACAGAAAAGTCTGTAATTTCGTTCATTGGACTTTAATGAGATCTAAACGGCTTCGTTTTCAAAATACAGCTTAAAGATTTTTTTTAAATATTATTTTATAACAATCTTACAATAGCTACAAAACTTTTGGCAAAAAAACAGTGGCGTACCAGATTTTTCTTAAATAAGGTAACTGAGGTGCCCTTGATGCACGCCCCTGTTTGAAATATATTAAATTTATTTTGACAACAATGCCACTTTATGAAATACTAACCTACACCAAGTTTCATCAGAATACTTCCAGCGGTTTTCGAAATTTTTGAAAAAACAATTTTTTGTTTAAACTTCCAACACCCTGTATTTTGAAAACGAAGCCGTTTAGGTCCCATGTTTGTATGAACCTTTTATCTTAGAACTGATCAAGGAATCACCCCTTAAAGTTTGTCTACGTACATAATTAACACCCTGTGTATTCTACATCCCAAGGATAATGTGTATCGCTATTTTATGTAGATTTAAATAAAAGTTGGCTATAAAGTCTTAAAGATCAAATTAAAAAGTTGGCTGCCAGTGAGATTTGCTGGAGAGTGACTACTTTTGAGCTCTTGGAAAAAAGCTAAGTTTTACGTATCTATGAATTTTTAATGTAGGTATATATTTCTGTTGAAAACTGGAATAGATTTGTTTTTCAAAACATTCGTTAATTAATATTTTAAATTTTGTAGTGTTGCAAAATGCTAAAAGCAGCATTAATCATAGAACATCACAAAAGGGTTTCAGATATTATTATAATATTACCTTGATACTGCTAGAAAACCCCGTAATTTGTGTATATGACATGAGGAGTTTGATAGTTTCAGAACAGTGTGTCTGCTTGCTTAATTTGGTCTAATTCTAAGAGACACAAAATATGAGTGGTTACTGTGGTGAACTATATAGTTTAAGATCAAGTTAAAGAAACTAAATCTCACACTTCTCGTTGCAATGGTTGGGTATATCCATATATGTATTATACATATATTGCTAGTAGGGCCTGGAAACGGCCGAAAATATTACGGCGCCGGCATAGTCTCACTTATAGTATAACGCGTCTAGTGCGCATGCCTGAGAATTTAAACTTCGCCTTTAGAAGCGAATTTTAAACTTGATTACATCCCCACCGCGCGGACGACGCCGACGCGCTTGCGCACAGCTCATCATATACACTTAAGAGTTGGTTGTCTGTCTCACTTCCTTCGTGACTTCCCAACTCATAGCCGCTAGCAATATAGTCCTTTAAATGTATGGGTATATCACTACCTTTACAGCATTCATTAAAATCTGACTCTTTTAGGCCAGTTTTATTGTACGAAATGTAACAAAGGCAATCGACATCAACAATCTTTATGGATACCCCAAAGGTTTGAGTGTGGAAAGGATCCAAGTTTCATATGTACCCATTAAAATTACACATACAAAAGAAAGCAAAAGTCGCATCTCAAGTGCCACATATACAATATCCACACAAAATAATTGGGATATAATAACGAAAAATATTGTTCGTCTCAGCTTTTAAGAGGGTCAGGACATGTTTTGCAATCTTGTGTACTACTACACAAGCGTAAAAGTGGGCAAATTGAATTAATTGTACGTATATTTTTCTAAATTTATGTAATAAGTACACAATGTGGAATTTTATTAGACAGGCCTTGCTTATGACTGAGCAAGGTTGTGACGAGGCTTATAAAAACACAAGTGAAGATATTTATTAATTAATGAATTTATAAGAATTGAATAAAATTTTGTATTATACACGACGATGAAGTTATTATTATCCATGCTTGAATCAAACGTGGATACAACTTGTGAATAAAATTTAATTTTATCGTCTTGTATAATACAATTTTTTTTCTATAGCAAGAACTTACCCAATTTTAAAAGAAAATAAGGAAAGTCAATCACATTTTAAAATCTCAGTAGCTATATTGGGTTGCTCGGATAACACAAAGCTTAAATTTTTAATTTAAATAAAAGAAAATTAAATTACTTTATGTAACCTTGATGTTAAAGTGCTACTTTATCTATCTTTGCTGTTAAAGTAACACTTGACCTTTTGTTTTGAGTCGATTAAAGTACACATTTGCTATAGAAAAAATTAATATTTATTCACTATCTTTAAGTAAAATAATTTGAGTCTGTTACGTTTAGATTATGCCACCTTTTTAAATTCGAATTCGAATGGTATTTTCTCACACGTCACGCGAATGGTTCGCACTTGGCTGCGATAACCTCGATGCGCTTTTAATGCCGATTGCGGTCTTCGACGCATTCTTTCCGCTCGCAGCTTTAAAACAAGCAGTATGGTGGTCTAGCAATTCAAGAGCTTCGGGAATGTTTTATAAGGCTATTGGTTAGTTTTGCATATTGGTGAAATGCAAGCCTTCACGTTTTCGTGGATTTGATGCCCCGAGCTCACGAGAGGAAGTTTTTCCTATACCTTGGGCGGATTTTTTTGTAATTGCAACCACGAACTTTTCCATCCGCCCGAATCGACATCTGGGCAAGCAGTGCCAGGCATAAATAATGCCGGTCTAATTCGTTAAGCCAGTGAAATCTGGGGCCCGCTCGCCGCTTTGAATTAGCTGCGCCGCTCGAATGTTTTCCGTGTCCACGGCGACCGGTACAATGTCTACCTAGGGCACGAGAAGGATCCGTCTGGGAGTTGCTTTCCCTCCTGCTTTGGCATCCATATCTCGCTGTCACGATGCAGTTTTCGCTGAAAGACACCAGCTACGGCTGTACCAATTTATTAGCCAAGAGCTGGAACTACGTTTACGATTTCCTTCAAGACTGAGCTAGAAGGTCCTGCGACCAGATGGCTTGCTAAGACGCCCTTTTAATGTGTGCAATCTATAACATTGCTGTATTTGGTTGTAAGTCTGTAAGTATGTTGTAGCCTGTAATTAAGTAATGTAGAGCGATCCTGTGATTCTAACTGATGTAGCGTATTGTGATAATTATGTATTTACTTGTGCTGTGATATTTGCACGAAATTATATGATCTTTATGCCAGTATACAGGGTGAGTTTAGTTACGGCTGATTATTTTGTTTGAAGCTATCTTTCAGGAAGTATAATCTACTGTTTGGTATTGAGTTTACAAATTCTCGTTAGAACACCGGAGTGCATTCGCCGTTATTTCAAAATTTGTTGGCGCACTGGGCATTTGTTTAATTATTGTTCTACCGTTTTATTCTCAAGAACTACACGCCTCCAATCGCTGAGCTAGCGGCCGGCTTCTGTACCTAAGTGTACCTAATTTTGTTTTCTTTGGAAGATCACCCAGTAATTTCAGTAATAATGAGCTAACAATTCATACATGTAATTAATAGGAATTTGTTTTCTCACTAATGAGCTATTAAATGAATTTTAATATAAAGTTATGCTTTATTACAATTGCATTTGTGCATTTAGTCAAGCAAGCAGCCTAGAGGAGGCTGTTATTGGGTTATTCTCAAATTACTAGAAAGAAATTGCCTTTTCACATGTGATGATAAATTTGATTAAAGCAAAACGAATGTGTCTGTATTGAAATGAATATCTTATGTATACGTTTTTTTTTTGTTGCTAGGGTGTCTTTATATGGGATGATTTGAAAGGTTGCCCGCACAGGCTTCACAATAAGATTGTTCATACTATGATACTTAACTTTGTATATTTTAAAAAACTGTTTTTGCAACTAAAATCTATTTTAACAATGTCTTTAAAGCAAATGTCTATCTCTTTATTTAGACAGAACACTGTCTTCTTAATTTTTCTATAAGGCGTTAGGATAACAGAATTATTGATGACTATTTTAAAATATTATAATTGTATTCCACAGTAATATAGATTTTAAACGTTGTACAACGCTGTTACTGATAAAAGTTACATAAAAGTAAGTAACATTTATCTTTAAATATTATTGTGTATAACAAATTTTTGGGTAGCTAGTAGCTATACCTACTGAATCCACTGCCATGAAAGTATTTTGTATCTTAAGACCACTATAAATATTTTGGGTGTTCACAACATACATTAGTATATGTTTATCTTTAATGTTATAGCCTCGCTGTACATTTTAGAAATTTTAGTTGTATGCAGGGTGTTCCTGAAAGGTGCGGAAAAGATTAATCACATATACTAGAGCTCAAAATAAACTGATTTACCTCAAATTACCTATGCACAAAAGTCCACTGCTGAGAAGCTACAGCTATCTAAAGATGATGAAAAATGCTTTGCCGAGTCTCTGGCATGTAATTAAAATAGCAACACAACACGATAATTTTTTTTTTGAAAATCACACACTAAAAACAACAAATGGAAAATGATAACAAATGTCCAAAATGGCCCCCATTTTCACGGTGCTGAAGCTGGTTCCTATTCATTTTATTCTTGTATAAGAAAATGGCTGTAATGGTAACGTCAAGGTTATAAACTGTGTTTTATAAAATTTATTAGGCCAGTCACAATCCAACCTGTAATCAACATTATTTACTGCCCTCCCTAAGGAGGATAGGCCCAGTCCTGATGTCCGTGAGGTGAACAATGGGATAACACACTCCCATATAAAATAATATCAGGACTGATTCCAATTATAAAAATAGGTAAGCTCTAGCTACTAGAAGAGAGAGTTATAAACGTGCAGGATCTAAAAAGTAATGTAGTGTCAACAATATCGACATGAATGCAAACTAAAGATATACATATTCTGTTTCAATTTTAATTTGATAATCGTGAAAGAAGGGAACGATGATATTGCAAAGCAGACGCTGTAGTTAGTAACTTTGTACAACTAAGCACCTTTCCAACGTCAGTTTTGTTTCCAAAACAAGTAATTGTATAGGTAGTTATTAATCGTCTAACGATGTTTATTTTAGGAGAATTTCTTGAAACCCAGAAGGAAAAACAGTTTAATTGCGAAGCATGTGGACGTTCTTACAAACACATCAAATCTTTAAGGCTGCATGTCAAATGGGAGTGCGGAAAAGAACCAAAGTATTTCTGTACAGTTGATCGTTGCACCTACCGTTGCAAGCACAAATGGCACTTGAAATCTCACGAACTAAGGAAGCACGGGGTAAAAACTTTTTTCTAATAATTACTTTAATGAAAATAGGAAACATATATTAATGTGATTATTTTATATAAAGTATGTACAGTTGGTCCTATAATAAACGAATTTATAAATAGTTAATAGCATTAAAGCTGTGATAAAATTATTATTATGCGAAGTTGGTTCCCTATTATGATGTGAGTACGAGTGCCATTTTATTTCTTGAAAACAATGCAGCCAATATGAGACATAATATTTGAAACACTTAAAATACTTTATCTACGACCACTACTAAAAGTAGGCATTTTAGCGCTATCTTGTTTCACTAAAAGTGACGTTTTATAATTTACGTGATTAAAGAAATCAGCTATTTACTTTAAGCGCATCTGTGGTATAAAGTGAAGTGAGGTTATAAAACTACAATTTCGAACTGGAAGTGAAGTTGTAAAGTTATTCTAGTTACTTCTTGCGTTACAGGTAAAGTGTTTTTGAAATAATTAAAGCATTATGTAATGAATACAGTCAGATCTGTAGTATTAATAATTACCTTTCGTAACTGACCTTGACAGTACTGGCTGCGCAAACATTCGCACGCGCGCCAGGGGCTACTGTTTATTATGACATAAATTATGTGTCGTAGATGCAAACCTTGGTTAAATCGACATTTATGGATTAATAACAGAAAATTTAAGATCGTAGATAAAATATTGTATGCAACGCGTGCTAAAAGTCGTTTATGCACGAGACATGTTATGAAACTCAGCCTTCGTGCATAAACGTCAACTTTTAGCACTTGTTGCATAAATAGCTATTTTCTACTCCTGTAACTAATATGATATTTAACATGCTAACACACACTTCGCTAAGTGACCCTTTAATCATGCATTCATAACCTGTGACTAAAGAGTCTCCTAGTCACGGACTGAAGTTAGCAACGACGTTTTAGTCATGGGGTGAAGTTGGGTTCAAACAGTATTTGCTGTATTAGCCACAGCCAAAACTAAAATTAAGTTAGTTTTTAACAGTAAACCATATATGTATTATTTGCCAAGCATAATTTGACGTAACCTAATATTCAAAATTTTAATGAAATAATATATTGTTATAAAGTCCAAATTTCTGATCGTAGAAAAAATATAGTATGTAACACATTATATAAACTCGTCTAAACACTCGTGACTAAAGTGACGTTTATAAAACTTGTTACATGATATACTATTATGTACGACAGTGTCTAAAATTGACTTTTAGTTGGCAGTTTTAAGTTTGCAAAACGACTGTTTAATAACATGTTTTCATTAGTTCATGTCGTCACTAGCAACATGTTTAAAATGATTTGTTTAATCACGTCGTCAGTAGCAACGTGTTATAAAATTTTTAACCACGCAAAATTACGACCCGTTCTAGAAATAGTAATTTACATTTAAAATTATTATATTTACCGTGTATTCTAGATTCTACAGTAGATAAAATATTGTATGGTACACATGCATAAAGCATCTTTAGTCACTCGTGGGGCTTAAAACGCTCGCTCACGCGCGTTTTAACTCTAACTCTACCCCACTCGTGACTGATGACTAGCTTTACGCATTTGTATCGTAAATTACTATTCGTTGATGGTTAATTATTATGGAATTATACTTACCCAGAAATCTTTCTGTTTTGTTATAATTAGTTAGATTCTCAAATATAAACATATTCTTCAATATGTATGAGTTTTATTTGACAGTCCTGAAGGAATGAAATGGTTATACTGCAAAGCAGACAGCCTTGTGACTTTGTAGAATTAAGAGAGGTAAACAGTTTGCAAAGTTAGCTTCCTTTTCAAAATAGGCAATAGTATGGGTAGTTATTAATTGTTTTGTAAAGCTACCTGGTTATACTTATTTTTGTAAATTAATCTGTAGCATTAATTAATTTGTGCCCTTAATAATGGTAGCTTCTGTTTGGGCCACGGTTCGGTTTGCTTATACTTTGACTGATTCAAAGAACAACGAGTAACGAAAACAAATTTATTCCACATTATGTACAAAATAAAATAAATATTTAACAGAATTATATACAATTAATTAATGTATTTGAGGCCGGTCCTTTGGCTGGTTCGGGACAGGTAGGCCACCCAGCTCGCATGGACGTATCGCTGAAGTCTTCGTTGAGGGGATCGGCATTACTGTTGGCAAAACTGTAACACAAACTAATTAAATGACAGTCGTACCGATGTAAATAAGCGGGTTGCTTTCAGTTTATTTCAATTATAAAGGTAATTGATCGAAGATATAAGTTTGTGACTTTATGCGGGTATCTGCACACATGTGTGTCCTTGTGATAACCCAGCTGAAAACTTGGCCTCGAGTAAAGGTCACATTTCAAACGGCTTTAGCGATAACGTATTTATGTACGTAAATTTAACTATACTTTTAGTGCGAGCTTTAATACTTTGCAAGGTTTTGAATTATTGCCTTTTCAAAAATCGCGGCTGCTAGATTTTTAAGCTGGCTTTGTTACCGTGAAATAATTTCAACTGGCGAACGCCGATCTCCCAGCCGTGTGGCAATTGCAAATTTTAGCCTCGTGGGACTGCCAGAATCATCATCGATGCAAACCAATTTTATTCCGATAATCCAGATATAAAATTAATTCGCACGCCAACGATCAAAGCAAGCCTCGCGAAACATTAATTAGCACGGGCCGTCAAGTCCGATTATGCCAGATCTGAACTGAACGAAGCTGAATGTCTCGGTGTGCAGGAGAATCTAATTCCAATAAACATAGTCCGATATCCCAGAGATATGTTTATTAGAATGCGATCGGTATACCTGGCGGCAGACTAGTTCTCCGGACGGCTAGAAAGCGGGGCCTCCGCCGGCCGAGGCCGGCGGGAAGCGGGTCAGACGGTCGAGGTGGTTTCTGGGGAAAGTCTCCTGGAGTCCGCAAAGGACAAAGGTAGAGGTTATTTCAATTCCCCCAATTGGGGCGGGCTGCTATAGGGACCTTCCGTCGCTCTTCAGCCAAGAACGGGAAACTCGGGATGGGTGAGAGAAAGGAGGGGTGGAGACTGGTAGAAAGGTCATGAAAGGTGGAGAAATACTGCCCCGGCATTCGCCTCAGAGAAGGTACTCTGTTGACTCAGGAAAACCACCTAAAAACCTGAATCAAGGCAGGCGGCCGCAGGAATCGAACCCACGACCTCCCGAATGCTAAGTGGACGTGCTACGCACTAAGCCACGGAGCTCGGTGGGAGTCTGCGGAACGAATTCAGTTTTATACGCTTCGATCGGCTCCTCGAACATCGCCGCGTTTGGGAGAAGCGGTGCGTACTCGACGAACTGTCGCATCATCGGCGCAGACCGATGGACTCGCTGCTACCGGCGCCCTGAGATTCTCATGTTGTTGCAAGTGATTGTTGCAAATTCAAAAATTAAGCGCTTTTAATTTGTAATTAAATTCGGTAGCGCTTAATCTAGAGCGAAACGTTACAGTTTAACGATGTTTACTTTAGGAGAATGTCGTGTAACCCAGAAAGAAAAACAGTTTAAATGTGAAGCATGCGGACATTCCTACAAATATATACAGTTCTTAAGGCTACACGTCAAGACAGACTGCGGAAAAGAACCAAAGTATCTTTGCAAATTTGAGCGGTGTACTTATAGGGAGCGGTGTACTTATAGGAGCAAGTGGAAAGGGAATTGCCAATATCACGTTCTAGGGAAACACGGAGTCGAAGTTTTTCTTTCTAATGCCAACTTGTATGAAAACAAGTAATACGACTGTTTTATATAAAATATGTACAAGTCTTATAATGTGAATAAACCAATTTATAAATAGTTAATAATACAGCGATAAAAAAATCTCAAGCAACCTCTGATTTTTGTAAAACAAAAAACGGCAAGTCGCAGCTTTGTTCAGAAAATATGGAACGTCAAACTTCAAAAGGCTTTCAATAATATTGTCAAGCTTCTATCAAGTATACAATTTGAGGTTATAATGTCAGATAAGTGAGGGCACGTTCAAATTTGAAAGCATACTTCGTGGAAAATCGTACGACACTCATTAATGACCAATAGAAAAATTAGTTCACGAGCCGTAACCAAGACAATAAAAAAATTTCTTGGAAATTTTTTGTAGGTAGATCAGCCTAACTTTGAGGGCTTGTATCGTTACGATTTTCTTACCGAATCTCCATTCGAGCATTAATTCATATCCGGAAATTATTTTTCGTGCATTCAACAACGTCCTAATTTGCCCTCGCGTCCCGCTCGGGCAAATTAATACGACGTTGTTGGACCGCACTCAAAAAAATTTCCGGAAAGAATTGATGTTCTTATGAGATTATATGTGATAATTTCTGCGATCCTTCTACCGGGTGTCTTAAAAAGAATTACATGTAGTATGCTTTGAATTTCGTATTGTTACGTTTTTACGTTCGGGCTATTTAAAAATTATACGACGCTTCTTGCATTACACATTTATTTACAACGAGTAATTATTATTATTTACAAACACACGAATTACTTAAACTACGAACTATTTCTAACAACGATACACTATTTATTTATATGCGCTGGATTAAACATCAATTAATTTATGTGGCTATTTATTCACGACTTAAATATTAAGGATTTATATGGTTATATATACGGGTTCATTTATATTACGCGCTCGAGTCTGATGAGAACTGCATCAGAACTGACTTTTATTCCTGCGAACGCATATCTATATTGCCGGCTAATTCCCTCCTGGAAGCGTCGAGACCATTCCGGCAACGGTGACGTGTCGCGTGTATTGACCTCGGGCGTGATTCATATATCCGCAGCGTCCCTGCTGCTTCTCGAAGTTCTGGGTCCAAGGCCGTTTCTCGAAGTTCTGGAACAATGACTCATTCGTCCGCAGCTGTTCCCAAGGTCGTCTCCTGGCGGCTGTGCTTCACGCGTTTTCAGCTGCCTGATCGCATGGTCGTTACACTATAATGCAATACCAATAACAATCTAGCGGCACTAAAAATTTACATACAACCAAAATTCAAAAGCTACTAGATGCAATTATTTTTAAGATAGGTACCCGATTATGAAATCTGAAATAAAATTATTATTAATATGCAAAGTTGCGTCAGTATAGTGTAGGTACGAGTGCTATTTTGTTCCTTAAAACAGTGTCCCTAATCTAATGACATAATAGCTTAAACATTTAAGATAGTTTCTTGGTTTAATCATGAAATTATACTTACACACAGAGGTTTTGTTTTGTTATAATTTATGAAATTGCTATATACAGAGTGTTCCGTAATGGCCACTAAAGCTTCAGGTAGCGATATTCCTTGTACAATTCTGAGTCGAAAATCTTAACACTAAAATTTTGGATTGGTCTTCATGAGCCCTCACGAGCGGTAGTTAAAAATAATTGTTTGTTTTTCAGGAAAAGCACCACTTCTGTTTTAAATACAATAAAATGTCATCAGTTAGAGTTGTACAAAATGTAAAATTATGGTCCTATAAAAACCGTGTGCATTAGATGAAGTACTTTTGTGATAACAGAGTTTCATAAAAGTAAGCCGATATTTCTGAAAGTTTGCATGAGACCATAATTTTACGTTTTGAACAACTCTTCCTGATGGCATTTTGTCGTATTTAAAACAGAAGGGGTACTTTTCCTGAAAAAACAATTGTTTTTGTCTACCGTTCGTAAGGGCCCATGGAGATCAATCCAACATTTTCGTATTAAGATTATCGACCCAGAATTATACCAGGAATATCGCTGCCTGAAGCTTTAGTGGACATTACGGTATAAACCTATAATGTCTGTTAATTTTACACTGGTAAAAGAATAGAATGGTAATATTGGAGAAAAACTTGAAACTTTGTATAACTAACAGAGGTACATCTTTCCAATAGCTTTGTTTTCACAATCAGTAATAGTGTAGGTAATAATTAATCGGCTAACGTCACTAACGATGTTTATTTTAGGAGAATTTTGTGAAACCCAGAAAGAAAAACAGTTTAAACGCGAAGCATGTGGACGTTTCTACAAATATATAGAGTCTTTAAGGCTGCACATGAAAACGAAGTGCGGAAAATAACCAAGGTATTTCTGCAAATTTGAGCGATGCACCTACCGTTGCATGCAGTGCGTCTAGGAATGGGAGTTTGTCTTCAATTCTATTTCCATCGTGAACTTACTTGATCGGGCTTGATTATTGAGATGTTCCGGTAAATATATATAAGATTAAATTAGTTGGAGAAAGGTATGCAAAGGCAAAGCAAATTTCAAAGGGTTTAGATTAGCTTGTGACTAAATTAATATAATTCGAATAAGGTTTGTGCACATGTAGAGCCAATTTATAAAATGTATTTGACACAAAAGGTTGTTGGCTGAATTATAAAAGTAGCGTAGTTTGTTAAGTCAAAAGCAAAAGATAGTGAAATTAGTAAGCAAAGCAGAAAGGTAAATTAAGCAGGATAATATAATAGAAATATTGCAAAAGAGCAATTCTAGAAGGCAACAGAAGAGAAAAGATAATGACGCGAACATGGTGAACTCAAAAATCAGTGCGTCTAAAAAAATAAAATGTAATAGTGCAAAGCAGAGCAATGACATAATAACAATAACAACGTTTGTGTGCACAGCGATGCCGAACGATTTAGTTATCAGATTAAAGACAATAATTTAGTTTAAAAAAAATAATTATAATTTAAGTACTCAAATTTACTTCCATTTGTAACCTTTCTTTACCAAAATTAATTTCCTTTAACATAAGAGAATCATAGTAACCTAGCAACCTGATGCTGTTTTGTAGAAAAAACGAAGAGAACAATTGAATTAATTTTTACGTGAAGTTTGTTAGATTTGTGCTCCATTTTAAAATAGATATTTATAACATTAAACGAGCATATTACTAAGAAAAAAGAATTGCGCAGCACTAAAATATAAAATTCTCCAATCGCTTCTCTGAGGATAGCGGCTACCATTCAGCTGGGATTTCCGATAATCGTTCCCGGCAAAAGTAAAAATCCAGAGCCAGAGGCCTGCACTGCATTACGTCGCGGAGGACTGCAAGAACGTCACGGATAGCATCTGCAGCGAGAGGACCGTCTCCAGCAGAATATCCAAGCAGCATTCACAACGAGCAGCTTAGAAGTCTGCAAACGAGGATAAAGCCTGCAAATTTAAGTGTGGAGTGTTCGGAAACGCTTTAAATCCGAGGTCAAACCTCTCCGGAGTGGCTTAGCGTTTTCCCGAGGGCCCATTAACTACGGTTTTTCCAAAAATCGAGTAGCGTCGGTGGATTGTGCGAATTCGGCTGAGAACCCAAGCGAAGAAAAACAAATGCACATTTTGGCGTCCCTTTTACGTCACGAAATAAGCGGAGCGAGGTGTTCCTGCGTCATCACTGTAATAAAACAGTGCTAATTGTTGCAAGCGCGACAATTTGAATAATTACCTGACGCATTTCTCATAGTAATTTCGCTTTTAAAACAGTCAAATACGTTATCACCACTAGCGAAATTCGAACTACTGAGTTTATGAATAAAATAAAGTCCGTTTATGAACCCAACCTAATGAGATTTGAGTTTGATGCTTGCCTTGTAGTTAGGCAAATCAGTTTTGCTGATTAGATAAAATCTAAAAGGGGCATACAATCATTTATTTGTGTGATCATTTATGACATTTCGCTTTTCACCAGCTACAATTTCACTCATTGAATTTTTATTTAAAATTCACGCCCAACGTTGAAGCAAGGGTAAATTTATAATCATTTATACTGTCCCAAAATAAAATATCAATCAACGAATGCGATCCTATTACAATACTTGTCATTTAAAACTATTTCAGAAATGCTCACACTTTCTAACCCCGATATGTTGATTTACATAAGAGCAATTTTTTTATCTAAGTCTGAATGTTGTCTCTTAACCTTGCCCTTTGAGAAAATATTAAGTGAATATTGTTATATGTATAGTATGTGACAATCAGTTAGCTATTTGAATTTTATACTTTTAACATTGAAAATGTTTAACGAATTGGAGATGTGACGCTAGTACCGTGCTCTTTTAGCGATTTGTGTAACGCTTGAAAAATGCGCAGTTTTTAAGAATTTTTGCGAGTTGTACGTATTGCAGGTAAATGGTGTTGGTGTCATTTTGAAGATCTCGTCAAGGGCCAACTTTCTGGTGAGGTTGTGAAAACGTAAGACTCGAGGGTCCAAAAATACGGGGGTTAAAACAATTTTTTGAACTAGAAAGCGTTCGGTGCTGTTACATCGCATACTTTTTGAAAGATCCAAATCTGGTTTGTAGCTCGTTGGAAAGAGGATGAACCAACGCTCATCGTACTGGCTGGGTTTTGGGGTCTGCGATGCACGCGGGCGAAGTTACAGGGGTAGAAAGCTGAGATGCATTTGTAGTAAATTGGATGTTCGCATAAACAGGGGGCAAGAAAAAAATGTCGAATTTTGTTTTTGGCAGTAGGTGGATGAATCTGTGGGTTTTAAGAATTTTTCGGCTCAGGTTGATTTAGGGCGGATTTGATTTTTTAAGAGAATTTGGGAGGTGAGAATTTGGCGGCTTAGGGGCATTTGGGGGTTACAAAATGGGGCAAACGTTATAATTATTAGAAAAACTTTAAAATTAATATTTGCGTGAAATGCGCTGTTTGGAGGCTTTCTAGTGGTGGATTTTATTTTTTAAGAGAATTTGGGAGGTGGGAATTTGGCGGCCCAGGTGGATTTGTGGTTGCAAAATGGGGTAAACGTTATAATTATTAGAAAAACTTTAAAATTAATATTTGCGTGAAATGCGCTGTTTGGAGACTTCCTACTGGTCGATTATATTTTTTAAGAAAATTCAGGATGTGGGAATGTTGCAGCCCAGGTGGATTTGGGGGTTGCAAATTGAGGAAAACGATATAATTATCGGAAAAACCCTAAAATCAATATTTGTGTAAAATTCGCTGTTTGGAGATTTTCTGCTGGTCGCTCGTATTTTTTAAGAGAATTCGGGATGTGGGAATTTTACGACTCATGAGGATTTGAGGGTTGCAAAATTGGTAAAACGTTATAATTATCGGAAAAACCTTAAAATCAATATTTATTTGAAATTCGCTGTTTGGAGACTTTCTACTGGTCGATTGTATTTTTTAAGAGAATTCTGGATGTGGGAATTTTGCGGTCCAGTTGAATTTGGGGGTTGGAAAATGGGAAAATGTTATAATTATCAGAAAAACCTTAAAATCAATATTTGTGTGACATTCGGTGGAGATTTTCTGCTGGTCGATTGTATATTTCAAGAGAATTCGGGATATGCGAATTTTGCGGACCAGGTGAATTTGGGGGTTGCAAAATGGGAAAACCGTTATAATTATCAGAAAAACGTTAAAATTAATAGTTGTGTGAAATGCGCTGTTTGGTGACCTTCTATTGGTCAATTGTATTTTTTAAGAGAATTCAAAATGTGGGAATTTTGAGGCCCAGGTGGATTTGGTGGTTACAAAATGGGGAAAACGTTATAATTTTCGGAAAAACGTTAAAATTTATATTTGTGTGCAATTTGCTGTTTGAAGACTATCTACTGGTCGATTGTATATTTTAAGAAAATTCGGGATGTGGGAATTTTGCGGCCCAGGTGGATTTGCGGGTTGCAAAATGGGGAAAACGATAGAATTATAAGAAAAACCCTAAAATCAATACTTGTGTGAAATTCGCTGTTTGAAAATTTTGTACTGCTCGATTGTATTTTTAAGAGAGTTCGTGATGCGGTTGTGAGGGGGGATTACCTTATTTTCTCAATAATTATTAAATAACGAAAATGTGCAATTTTATTAATTATATTTTTTGTGAAATTGTAAATTTGCAAGTAAATAGTAAATAGTGTGTGGGATTATATTTTACTCTAACATGAATAATATTACGTGGGTTTAGGTCATTGGCTCGCTACATTTGTTTGCAGAATGGTAGTAGCCACTGGCAGGGTTGGGACGTTAATGTCAGCTGTTTGTACTAAAACTTAATTCGCGATTGTAATAGAAAAAATTGATGTGAACTTTAAAAATATAAATACATACACATATAGTCTGTTCAGTAAACATAAAAACACAAAGTGGCCTTTGATTTCCAAAATTTCATGAGTGTACTTCCAGAGTTTATCTTTATCTAGGAATGTACTTACATAAAGTTCCTAAAACATACAGTGAATTTATTTTAATGGTTAACATAGCAGTTTCGTCGTTATGCCAGCATTTAATCATACATGTCACTTCCATAGTTACCAATGAAATCAATAGATTAGAGCGTTTATTTTACGAGTTAACATACGTTGAATTAGGTACTTGCTAATAAGAAACTTTAATTTTGTTACCGGAATGTGGGTATGCAACTAAAAAGTAAATACGTAGAAACAACTTGTGTGTTGTATCTTTCCTTCAGTGGTATACATTAGGATAAATTTTAATTGTCTTTTTGACAAGTAATAATTCCTATGTTAACTCATAAAATACACGCTCTAATCTATTGGTCTCATTTGTAACTATGGAAATGACCTGTGATTAAATGGTGGCATAGAAACAAAACGCTTATGTTAACTATTAAAATAAATTCCCTGTATAGGTTAAAGGTGTGAGATTTACTTCCCATCTGTCATAAATGTTGCAATTAACTACTTTTAAGGATATTATACAATTAGTATGTTGGATACTGTTACGTAGCATTTACTAATACGTATTTCTATTACATTTTAGAGAAGTTCAGGTCAGAATTTCTAGAAAAATATTTACTTTGACACTTTTGTTCTCTGAATGTATTTTTTTGGTAGTGGAAAAAGTCCGAAAAACATAACATACTTTGACACTGACAAGGAGAAATATTGTCATTTTTAAATTCAAATCTGCCTGTATACAGGTGTGAAAACCTTTGCAAAACCAAATACAGAATCCCTATCACAAAAATTATATACACATGCCAACTTCAAAAACATTAAAATGTTTTTGTGTTTACTGAATGCCCTATATGTATATGTACGGAAAATGCAAAGTTACTTAGTTTATACAATGTAAAAGCTCCCCAAACAACAAATCCTTTTAAAATATATTTATTGAACAATTAATGCAAAACTAAAGATAATTTGCGATGGTCTTTAGCCCTGTACTCGGCTCTGGTTGCAATACAGAAAATACAAAATACAGTCACAAAGGCACAAAGTCGAGACAATGCAAATAACTGGGAAAAGTCATGTAATTTTATTAAAGCAGAATAATACTGGTAGAATGGACGATTAACTTTAAAAGCATTCAAATGAGTATACAAATAGGGGAACTCAATTTCAAGTGTTGGAGTTAATAAAAGAATTTCAATTATTTCAAAAGTTTGGCAATGTAGAAGCCAGACATGAATTAGTTAAAATTGACACAAGAATTCAAATTGTGCAGAACTTGAGATGAAGCGTTAGTTAGTACAGTAATTAAAGAAAAACTGACGTTGTGAGCTTATTTGATTAAGGTAAGAAAGGATTTACGAATTGGATAATGCAAGCAAGATTAGCATAAAAGAGATTTTGGCAAAAAGGACACAGTTAGTTATTTTTGAAGAAATTGAAACAGTAAACAGGAAATAGACAAGTTTAGTGCTATTAGTGAGTCAATGAAGTGATGTGAGCAAAAAGACATTTGTTATAAACAATTTAATGGACAAGAAGATAGGTTATAAACAATTTACTTTGAAAGACAATAATTTTAGTAGGTATTAAGAGTTCTAGTTAAATGTTTGTAAAATATGAACTTAATGTTAAATGTTGTTAATTTGTACTAAGCTGATTTCCTTGTATTTGATTTTTGATGTTCATTTGTTTTTAGAAGCTTGGATATTCAATTATTATTAAACGTTGACACCAGCAGCATCTGCCTTTTACTCTGCAATTAATTAAAGTTTTTATATGGTTAAAATAAAGATACAGAGTTGAAACTTTACCAAAGTGTGCAGTTTTATGTGTGTAACCAGTGGTGATAAAAGGAACGATCCATCTTGAAAGAGAAAAAAATTTTCACCCCTCCTTCGACGAATCAGCAACGGCAGGCACCCGAGGAGATTGCAATCGAGATCCCAGCGTTCCGGGGGGCTACGAACGGGTCCAGAAGGTGGAGACAGGCTGTCCGAGGGTCCCAGCAGCGATACCGGCATCAAAGGGCGACCGCAGGTACCGCAGGCACCAGGGAAGGCTTTCCGCAACAGCTACCGATGCAAGAGCGAGGTTAGTGTGGGAATTTTCATTAATCGTCCGTAAGGGCGTGAAACATATGAGCCTACTTGTGTCTCGTGAGCTTCACAACCGAGGGCCAGCATTAGTTTCTGTCCAGGCAACGATAATCACCCAAAAATCTCAATTTAATGCAAATTTGGAGGTTAGAATGCAAGAAAAAAAAGAGTAGGCGCAAACAACGAAGATCCGGTTTTCCTAGAACAAAAGAATGTACAGACGCTACCACAAAGGCGCGAAAATCAATCCATAACTCACCTGATTTTTAATTTGCTCATAATTTGATTTTACTAGTCATTTCACAACCCAGAAAGTCGCACAAACTGAAATTTATGTAGGTCAAGGTTAACTGTCAACTCGAGCACCGGCGCAGTCGCGTTTTGATATTATTTCCCAGTGGCGTGCTGCCATTTTCAAATAAATTTAAGGAACCCGACACCTGAGAGCTGAGTTTTCATGTTCTTAATTTTGGAGCTAGCAAATATTATCAATAACGGTTATATGCAATGTTTAAGAGGGCAAAATACAATAGATATTACTAGTTAATTTGGTGAACCCAAGATTAGTCAGTTTAATGTAACATTTACCGATCTTTGAAAAATAATTGGTATGGTAGACAATTTTTAATTTAATTTATTTTATTCTATAATAATAAAAACACACATATCATATCATAGCAATATATATTGAAGAGTAGTGGGGATAATATGCAGCTCTATCGAACGCCTCGCTGGATATTGATTTCTTTTGACAATTCACCTTCAGCTCTGACTTTGGCTTTCTGATTCCAATAGAGATTTATTATAATTCTAATGTCGCGACTATCTATATATTTTGATTCTAGAATTTTAACTAATTTATCATGTCTAACTGTATCGAATGCATACATATATATTTTGGTTTATGTCGAGACACCTTTCCATTAATACATTTATTCCGAATAGTGCTTCTCTGGTACCCATTCCATTTCTGAATCCCAACTGAGTGTCACTGATTTCTGAGTCTAACTTTCTAAATATTCGATTATGAATTATCTTTAAAAATACTTTCAAGGTATGACTCATTAATACTATCATTCGATGTTCTGAGCATTCTTTAGAGTTGTTGTGTTTAGGTATGGGTATGAATGTAGAAAGTATTTAACTAAAATAGCTATTGTTTCGTTGTCAATAAGTTTTAGCAGCTCTATTGGTATCTCGTCTGGTCCAGTCGCCTAACGATATTTTGCTTGCTTGATATCATGTAATACTTTATCCTTTAGTATTGCTGGTCCTGTTTCATTTGGGTGATCTGTCTTTCCTTCTGGCCTAGTGTCCTGAAATAGTTCTTCTATATATTCAGTCCATCTCATCAGTTTGTCTTTTACATTCGTGATGATGTTACCATTAGTGTCTTTTACATTAGCTTTATGTTGTTTTCTCATTCCAGTAATATCTTTGATTTTTCGGTGCATATTAAAACTGTCATATCTTTTTTCATAGTTTTCTATTTCTTGGCACTGCTCCCTCCACCATTTTTCTTTTGCTATTCGTATTTCCACCTTAATCCTTTTATTTAGTTCTCTATATTTAGTGTAGTCTTTATTCTTACAAGTTCTTCTCTTGTCCATAAGACATAGAATCTCCTCCGTCATCTAGCTTTGTTTCAGTTTCCTTGTTCTTTTAAGATATTCTTTTCCAGTAGTTAACAGAGCTTCTTGAATACAGTTCCATTTTTCATCTATGTTGTTTGTGTCCATGTCGTTTATGTCTGTTTTTTGTATGTTCTGATTAACTTTTGTTTTTATCAATTCATAAACTGTTGGGTCTTTCAGTCTACTAACCTCCAGCTCTTGTTTGTATTTTCTTTTTTGTAGTTTTTTGAGTGTTATTTTTACGGTAGCTACCATTGGATTGTGATCAGAAGAGATGTCAGCACCCGGATAAGTTTTTCTTATTTTCACAGAGTTTTTAAATCTATTTCTAATCAGTATGTAATCTATTTGATTACGAACTATGCCATTCACACCATGGGAGATTTCCAAGTATATAACCTACGTTTTAGTAGTTTAAATAGACTGGTTGTTATAGCAAAATCTTGATTTTGACAGAACTTAACTAATCTGTCACCTCGCTCGTTTCGTTCTCCCAGTCCATGTTGCCCAACATGCGGTTCCACTGCTCCTCCACCAACTTTAGCGTTAAAGTAGCCTAATTGCTGTTACTTCATATTGTTTTGTTGTTTTGAGAGCAAGATTCAGTTGTTCATAAAATTCCTCGACTTCATCATCATTTTTGTCTGCAGTAGGAGCGTACACTTTGAATTAAGTTTTAATATTTTTAATCGATCTGAGACTGGGGTAACGTCGAGTATTGACATGTCTGTTAATTTATCGACGAGAACAATGATTTGCGTCATCATTTTCTGAGAAATACATTACTCCATTTCTTGTATTACATTTCCCTGAGCCCGGCTAGTGCACGTCATTTATTCCAAGTATGTTTATCTTCATTCTTTCCATTTCTAGTACGACGTTGTCTAGTTTGCCGGATGCGAATAGACTTCTGACGTTCCATGTTGCTATTCGGAGTGGTTCATAGCATATCTTGCAGGAATTTCGCTGACTGACGACCGCTGAGGCCCCGCTATTTTGTGAGTCTCCTCTCCTGCCAGATCAACACATCACAAACTATCAAGGGCAAATGTGCCGGAAAATGTCAAACTTGACAGAACACATTTTTTTTCAGAATTGCTGTTGATGATTATTAAAATACTAATCCAAGGAGCATTGTAATTGGTAATTTGGGTTGCGTACTCTACCCTATTTATTCACTGCTCCGAATATAGGAAACAGAAAACATACTACGAAAGATAATTTTGCATAGTGTAAACATCAGATAAACCTTCAAAAACACAATCCGTTGAATTCTGCTATCCTAGTTGCTACACAATTTTATATTGCATGATAGTTGAGCTGCAGTAAGGTAGTGCTATAATTGGAGGTGACCGCTACATTATCCTATAAAACTTGATGGTAAGTGCAGTAGTGACTTTCAATATTAGCACAGGCTGCAGGTTGATCTAAACACAGAATGGATAACATAAGAACAACAATTGCATATAGACACATATTGTTCTAGATAAATTTCACAGTAAACTGTTATGACATAGTTCCTAGCGCTTATGGCGGGATATAAAAATACATTTAATTTCAAAAACATTCTTAGCAAGATTCGAACCCACGCAAAATAATCAATGTAACCACAATACCATTCAAGATTCCACCTTACTCTGCACCTCGATAGAGGCCAGATTCTAAAACTCCTAAATCTCGTGGTTGTCAGGTACACTAAAGAGTCTGAGAGTATGAGTGGGTTTCGTCTTAGGGCGGCTGTAAAAACAACAGTAACCGACGGCTTGTTAAGTTTTCATGCGTTTCTCCAAAAATACCACGTTTCTATGTTAAATATATACCTACAAATTAACGACAGTAACCTGTTAGTTTCACTTAGCCACTTAGCAATTTATACAGCGCCTTAAATTTATAGTCAAACTTTGATAATAACTTTTTCTACTCCTGTAACTAAAATGGCATTTAACATACTAACATACACGTCGCTAAGTGACCTTTTAGTCATGCCTTCATAAGCTATGACTAAAGAGCCTCTTAGTCACGAGCTGAAGTTGGCAACGACGTTTTAGTCATGGGGTGAAGTTAGGTTCAAATAGTATTTGCTTTATTAGCCACAGCCAAAACTAAAATCAAGTCAGTTTTCAATTTTGAAAAGTCAACTTTGACGTTTGTCAAGCATAATTTAACCTAACATAATTTTCAAAATCCTAATGAAATAATGTTATATTGTCTAAATCTGCGGTCGTAGAAAAAGTATAGTATGCAACTCGTTTTATAAACTTATTAGTCACTCTTTTATTAAACACTCGCTCCGCTGAGCTTCGCTCGTGATTAATAAAATTCGTGACTAAAATGACGTTTATAAAACTTGATACATAATATACTATTTTACTCCTAACGTAATTTGATTTTTAAGGTTATTTAGCGTCACACTGTCGACAAGGGAAGTTCTGGGTAGAGCCTTTACAGATTTTGTAAATGTTACATTTGCTGTAGAACTAATATTACTACATTTTAGTTAAACTGCTTGATAAATTTTTGTGTAAGTGCTAGAATTTTAACACTATTTTTTGTAGGCATTCCTCTGTCTAAAATCAGTTTTAACTTGCAATATTTATAGTTGGCAAGAGACTTCCTGTGATTGAATGCGTGATGAGTTCATATTATTTAATAATTATAAATTCTTTATTCCCGTGCCTTTTTAATATGATACTTACATTTAATTCTAAGGAAGTATTAATTAACGTATTACTAAAAAAATTTTACGTTGAGGTATATAAATATCAGTTTTGTTTACTTGATAAAAAACGATGTGTAGAAATGAATGAATTAATAATCGCCCGCAAACTATTTCTGCTAATTTTATTGCTTGCTTAATACTCTTTGTAGAATATGGGATAGAATAATTTACAATAAACTGCTAAATTAATTCTGATGGTCAGAAATTTTGTTATGAGTCAAAAGTAATTTATCAGTATCTATGTAATTAAATGCCCTACTCCTGATAACTCATAATTTTACATACAATTTAATTAAGCTATCAGTCAACTTGCATGCTTCAATGTATTAGGATTTCCAAATAGTTTACATTAGTTTAGGCTTCACTTCACACACCGAGCTGTTTTGGTTGTCTATCTCAAGGTTTTTCCAAATTTTGGGCAGGGTTCTGATCTTTTTCGACCATTTGCCATTGTCTGCTGCTGCAGAAAGGCTGCCTTGTAAATTACGTTTGTGAAGTCAAACGTGCCTAATCATATTTGTGCTTTTCTATGGGATCCTGATAAAGTTCCTAGGAAAGGTATTTTTAGCAATTTCTCAAGAAAAGACATGGTTTGTGTTTATACTGAGCAAGCACATGATACCATCTTGGCAAAACAGAGCAGAACATCTTAATGGTAGGCCTAGCCTCCTTTTGTCTTAACTAGTTTTGATGGTTTCCTATTCCTTTAGCTCTTTTTTCTTGCATGGGAAAAATTTAGCTCCTTGCAAAATAAACTAAAATCTACGCACATTCCGGGGTATCTAACGCACTGCTTTGAACCAAGATCTTTGGGTCTGTAAGTCATTTTTGCTAATTATTAATGCCAACTGAATGTTTTTGCATTTGAGAATTTAAGGTCAAATTGAACTCGAAACCCAAAACTAATCTTTAATAACATTGTCGCGGCTATAAGCCTTTACCGAAAACCTTCCGGTAATGCAAATTGCTAGTTAAACAATCAACTTGTACTCCTATTCTCAATATTAATACTAAAATTTCATAATTTCATTATTGACTTTGACAATGACTCTTGTATGCAACTGCGATATTTTTGTGATATTTCGTTCTGGTTAGCCGTGTTTGTTTATTTTTGTGAATGTTATAACAAGCATCATTATGGTTATAAATTATACTAATTCGTTATCCATGCCTACGGATTTTATTTATGCCCTTACCTTTCTCTTTTTTAGGGATTGTTTAGTAGCGGTTTTCGATGTATACCTTTATTTGATTAGCAAAGTGCTTGGCTTAAGATTTGATTCTTTTGCTTAACCCATGACCATCTCTGGCTGAGAAGTCGGCTGCCCTTGTTTCTCTCCTATTTACGGCCAGAGTGACGATAACAATAATCTCAAAATGGCATGTAAAAGGCACACAATCAAACTGGAAATGCTATTATCGGTACGGAGGTAGAACATGTGTGTGTGAACTAATATTGTGATTAGAAGGTGCTTCGTGCCAATTATCAAAATTTGACAGTTAATAATATGATAATCTAGAAATCAAATTTGTACATATGAAAATAATTAAAAGTAATATAAGTAGGAGATAAGTTAAAATTAAAAAATCTGCAAAAGGCTTTACCCGGAACTTCCTTCGTTAACATTGTGACACTAAATAATTTTAAAAATGAAATTAAGTTAGGAGTAAAATTATCTTGTTTGGCTACACGAGTTTGACTCGGCAGTTATGATGCCAGTTGTAGTCAGAAGGTGACTAATTTTGCAAGAGGAATTGCATCAAAAGTGTCACCATTATTATGGACTTATTTCACGTTAACTCTCGATTTTATTCTGCTAATAGGTACTTTTCAGTACAATTCGAGTATGTAGGGTATTTTGTTTATTACTGACTGAAGGTGTTGGATGTATTTTTACAACAAACTTGGAAATATGCAATATCTTTTTCACAGCTTTGTATCAGTTTATATAAATGACCTTTCCGATTTTATTTGGCTCATTAAGCTACACCTGTGTCAGCTTTATATCAAAAATGAGGTTATTAAAATGATATAATGTACCCTATTTTATATTTTTGTTACAATTATTAACTTGAGTGTTCGGTTGACTTTCAACGAACAAGAAAGTGTTCCACCCTTCGTTAACATTGTGACACTAAATAATTTTAAAAATGAAATTAAGTTAGGAGTAAAATTATCTTCACGTTTCTAATAAATTAAATAAATTTTCAAATAAAAAATCCTTTACCGGAGGGATTTGAACCGCTGCGCTTGCGACTGCGAACCAATCCACCGACCAATTTCTTGCTACTGTACGGAATCCTGTTCGTATCGTTGGGTTTCAGCTGGCTTACCCTTCACGCCGGGCATGTCTTAAGAAAATTAATTATAGTTTTTACATCAATAAACCAATGCAGATAATTCTTTCACTAAAAATTTCTTTATTTATTTTTAAACATATACGCAGGATGTATATATTTATGTGCATTAGTTTTTACGATATACGTCGATGCCTCGCCCAAATATGCGTTTCCCGTCTACTTCAAGATTTGGTATTTACGTATTTATGCGGATCGCGGCCTAAAAGTCAAAGAAAAATACAGCTAATAATATCTTAACACTTGCTTATGCAAATTAAATCAATTATCAAATTAAAAAAATTACCGGGGAGTGATTCGATCTACATCACCTGCGGATACAATCGTCGATAGTCAGATAGATTTAACTGCGCCATGCAGGATCGCTGATATGTGTGCCACGCGCGGGCTCTATTTAAGTGAACGGTGTTATTGTTGAAACCTTTTTGAATTTTTTGCGACTTTATCTTGTATTTGTTGGGTTCTAGTTTTGTCAAGTATAAGGTCTGCTCTATGTGCAAATTACTACTTTAATCTATTTCTCACTAAACGCAAATATAAACAGAATTTTATTTTTTAAGGTGTTCACCCTGTATATATTTGTATGAAATTGTACCGGTTTCATGAGCGGTAGATATATAGTATGTATGCGAAATATCGTCTTCCTCCGACAAATACTTTTTGAGCTATACTGCCAACAGGCAGACAGACAGACAGACAGACAGACGGAATTGAGAAAACCTGCTTTTCGTCATATAGGCACTCTGAAACGAGAAAGATCCGAAGTAATGTTGGAAGGTGATTTTTTCGCAATTACAATACTTCCTTCGTCTTTTAGACGAGGGAAGTAAAAATAATAAAGTTTTGTTCGGGGTCTTGTGTTGGGTCCCAGATTTTGTATAATTATATTGAAAAATGGATTAATTAAACAATAAATAAAGATTCTAATAGCCGAATTTTTGAGTAGTTGATAAAATTACACAAGAATTTAAAGATTATTATTTAACTAGCAGTCCAGTGAGACAAATGTCTCATTTAATAAAACAAAAAAGACCGTCCCGGACGGACCAGCGTCCCGGACGGACGGAAATCACGTGATTTCTCGAAAACCGGAAGTGGCACGTGACTGAAATTCGGTTCCTGACCTGACATGACCATTTCAAACATATAACTTTAATAACTTTTTTCTCTATCTCTTACGGTTTGGCTGCTGAAACAGCGTCCCAGACAAAACAGCGTCCCAGACAGACGGAAATCACGTGATTTCTCGAAAACCGGAAGTGTCACGTAACTGAAATTCTGTTCCTGACCTGACATGACCATTCCAAACATATAACTTTCATAACTTTTTTCTCTATCTCTTACGGTTTGGCTGCTGAAACAGCGTTCCAGACAGACACGTCTATTAGATAAAGGATATGTGGGAGCATAAATGTAATTTATATTTCATTATTACAAGTTACCAACAATTAGTAATAATAACCCATTGTTCATTACAATTCGGAAAAAATACCACCAATTTGTTAATTTAACCAATAATAAAAAAGTTAACAATATAGTGCGCACTTACCTTGGAACAGCCTGTATAGCATACATATACAAGGTGTTTCTAAAATAAAGAAGCACACTTTGTAGAAGTATTCTATGATCAAAAATAGATCAAACATTTCTAATAAACCCGTGTCCGGAAATGCTTCTTTTCTAAGTTAAGCTTTAAAGTTTTAATGTGTCTTATTTAAATTAACACGTATGAAATTTGGAAAATCATAATTAAATAGTTTATTTTCTTGGAAATGTAGATAATGTTATTAAAATTAGTTAATTAAGTTGTTCATCAAATTAGTGTAATATTAAAGTTTTACGGAAATAGATCAAATTCAGTTTCAATAACGCTATGGCGGGTTTTCCTTTTCGTGAAAAATTAGATGTGATTTTAATGTACAGTCGTGCCAATGGGAATGGACACGAGGCTATAAGGCTGTATCAAAGTAGTTTGTTAAATCGACAGCAGCCAAATTATAAAACTTTGCTGCATTGTATTTCCAAAAAAATATGACGTTATTTTCTAAGACTCTCAAAAGACAAGATATGACACGACCTGGCAATAGTCGAGCAAGACTAAAATTTGGAAAAAATATGGTCTTGTTTTGCAAGAGATTTTGAAATTTTACAAGACTTTTTTTAGTTGAAGCAGCAATTTTTTTCCCTTTAGAAAGCTATTTTCTTCATGGGTAAATCCTCCCTACCTATTTTTAGTGGCATTCATATTTAATTTTTGTACTTAGAGCTTCATAAGCTGTATATTCATATTAACGACGATTTTACTGTAATTGTATGCTACGGCATCGTATGTAGAAATGCTATTTGAAGATATTTCTTTTCTAATATTTGGTACTATCAATATTGGTTTTATCAGTGTATATATTTTGTAGTTGCATTTTGGTTCAAATTATGCGGATCTTACCAATAACTAATTCATTGCTTGAGCATAGATTCGTAGAAGTTTGGCTACACGAGTTTGACTCGGCAGTTATGATGCCAGTTGTAGTCAGAAGGTGACTAATTTTGCAAGAGGAATTGCATCAAAAGTGTCACCATTATTATTGACTTATTTCACGTTAACTCTCGATTTTATTCTGCTAATAGGTACTTTTCAGTACAATTCGAGTATGTAGGGTATTTTGTTTATTACTGACTGAAGGTGTTGGATGTATTTTTACAACAAACTTGGAAATATGCAATATCTTTTTCACAGCTTTGTATCAGTTTATATAAATGACCTTTCCGATTTTATTTGGCTCATTAAGCTACACCTGTGTCAGCTTTATATCAAAAATGAGGTTATTAAAATGATATAATGTACCCTATTTTATATTTTTGTTACAATTATTAACTTGAGTGTTCGGTTGACTTTCAACGAACAAGAAAGTGTTCCACCCGGTGAAATTGAGTGAACGTGAAGCGATAATAGCTAAGCCAAGTGTATTACGATTTCATAATGGATTGAAGAAGTAGCGCTATCGTCTGCATCAAATCCGACAATTTATCCGCCGCAAGCACACTTCACACTGGCGTCTATCCTACCTTTCTGGTAGAACTAAGTACTGCGCCACAGCCGTTAATGATTAATATCACGTAATTCTGACAAAGTAGAATACTGTAACCAGCATATCAACTACAAGATTAAAAATGAATTATTATTCGTGGAAAGAAGTAGAGTATTAAAAAAACAAAAGATGCAAATAATCCTCTCAAAGCTTTAAAGATATTGTCGAATAGATGCTCGTCGCTTAGTACGCTTTTCTAAAGGATAATAGAAAATCTATAATAATAATGCAAGATCTGAACCTAAGCCGCCTCGAAGCTTTGTGGATGAGGTAGAAATTACTAATTAATGATAAACAGCTTATGTGTTATTGCAGAGGCAACGTTAGATTTTCACTGAAATATAGTTAAATTTATGCAAGAAATAATACTTTTCAGAATTTGGAATTTTCTGCAAGTAACAGAAGCATTTCTAATTTAAAATGTATTCTTAATATATTGATATGTCGAATGTATAGTGATATTAATCTGTTTATGAATTATATTTTTATCAATTTAAAATTGCCCTGTTTATGATTTGAATATCAATAATTATTCTTTGTACTTGCCCCTGAAAATCAGGGGAGGATTCCTTTTATCGAGATTGCTTATTCTGAAATTTGATGTTCTGATTTTTAAATTTTATTTATAAGTCAAAAATAACTTCTGTCAGATGATATGTCAAACAGTTTTGAAAATTAAATGACAAATACCATATCGTTTCATTGCCACACATCAATATCAACCAGTAAGTAATTATTAACTAACAAATTCATCTTTTTAGTCTTTATTTTCTTATTTCAGTGCTTACCTTACTACTTAATATCACCCACCTTTCACTTGAACTTAACAATGTCCTGGATGTCAACCAAGCTGCTCGACTCTGCCTACTACTCCAACCTCTTCGGTCCCCTAACGCAACGAAAGGCTCCAATGGCAATATATGCAAACTGTCCAGAATTGCAAACTCTTCCATAGTATGGAACCAAACAGACCCTAGTTTTACCCACCTAACTCCAACACCGTATCCGTCAATTTCCTGAAAATGTGCTGCTTTAGTACCAACAGCTCAACGTAATCCAATTCAATTATTATTATACAATGTCAAATGTAATTCTCTAATAAGCTTCACTTAGTACTTTACTCCAGTTTTTTCTCATTTGTAGATTATTTCTGCTCTTTAATTCGTTTTTCACCACATACTTGTAAACTTCCTTAGCTTTATTTCTCTTCTTCTTAGATTAAATTTCATTTCCATATTACCACGCCAATTTAGTTTTACATTTAACCCTTTTTAATATCCAAACATTGCTTTTAAAAATAGAGCTTATTTTATACCTTTAATTACACCAAAATTAAATACTGCTACATTTTTTCAAATTTGTTATCTCAATAATTAAAAACAAAGTCTTTAACGATATGATTTTATACTTTTAACACTCTATATACTTATTTTTTTAAATTTCTACCTACTATTTATAATAATTTATTTCGATTAAGTATTTGTCATTGCCTTCAAACCTTATATTTTTAAATATTACATTATATTAGAATCCATCTGTTTCTCAAATAGCCATATTCCACTCAATTATAAATTCTATTTTTATTTCTAATTGCATAATAATTATTCATATTCCCAATTCATATTTAAATTGATCCTGATTATTGTTAACTATTGTAATCCCTTAATCCCATTTTAACATTGATTTTTAGACCCCTGTGTATATTATGACAATATTTATTGCAGTAAAACTATTATATCCAAAACATGATAAGCTTAGCACTGCTAGACGAACTGCTAGACAGTATTTAAAGATTAAAATATAATATAGTTTTAAATCCATTCGCTATTTTGTCACTGTTCCTTACGAGGTAGAAAATTGTTTCGATAGAAATCCCTATTTCATTTGGATGATCTATCAGAATATGTAGTAAAATTTCAAAATTTCCGAAGAAACGCAGCACGAATACTAAAAATAAAAATTAAAGTTTGTAAATGATAAATCTCACCTTCTTATATGATTCACTACAGTAACTTAGTGATGCTTGTAAAATTTTAACTCAGTTAAATAATATTTAGGGGTCCCCTAAGTCCCTTGAAACTGGATGAAAGTAGTGATCTTGTTAAATGGTAAAAATGTTGTGACCCTGAAAACACCATAAAATAAAATTGGTAAAAAGCCTATCACAAATACTGCTTAGATTAATGGAATTTTTTATTTTAGCTTAACATGATCACTAGTAAATAATACAAAACGGGCATTTAACTATAAAACTACATGCGTGCAAGGTCCTCGCGATTGTACTGAGTACAGTATTTCCTATGTTTATTAACAACTTGTAGTAAGTACTGCCTCTGCACTTCATCTGTCGTGGTCTCCTTGAATATCTGAATCAATGACACACCACGTTTTTAACTAAATCTGCAGCTTCCTTGAATGTCTGCGTTTTGGGCCAAGTATCAACGGGCCCATTGAAAAAAAGGTCTTCCATACTTGAAACTTGAAAGTAGCTGCGGGAGATTTTTATATCAGGAACTGTAAGAGGGAGTGACTTTAGCAAGTGCGCGCCTCGTTCTGGTTGGAGATTATATTGCACAATGTGTGATTTGTCACCAGGAGGCAGATGTTCAGAGAAAAGAGCAAGCACTGCTAGATGTGGGCTTATGTAACAAGAATGGCGCTGCATCATCTTGAGACCATCAGTTTTCAATTTTTCATCAATTTAATGTCTTTGGATCAACATAATATCATTCCTTGGTGCGACAGTTGCCGATCTGCTTGTAAACCAAGACTCGTTTAAGTCCTTGGAGTTCATGAGCTGTCAGGCGAAATGCAGTTTGGTTTCCTTCTAGGAGTAATTCGACTTTTATAGAATAAATTGCCTTTGACAACCATCGAGCTCTATGAAGTATAGCAGGCTTTAAAATTGGAGTAGCTGCGACATTCAACCCAATCAATAATGCTGCAAGGGTGAGAAGCTCCTTGTAGTCGTCTCGAGAATGGTTCTCTTCTAATTGTTTACATATGGATTTCTTCTGAAGCTCTGACCCAGATGTTGAAGGAGTTTCTTGTCGATTATAGCCATGGTTGAGCTTAGACCAATTGTTTCGGAACCTCTTAAAAATAAGAATATCTGGTCCAGTAGAAGAACCAAAACACACGTTAAAGGCATCAGAAAAGAGAACTTCTAGCATGTGGTGTAGGTATGCCATCCACAACAAATTTCTTCCAATGCGGTGGTCTAGAATTGTACAGGCTCCATTAATTAATCTTCCTGTGTTCGAAGCAATCTTACCGAAGCACATACCGACGCCCACAGAATCGCAGTTTCATGACTGAAACTGTTCACGTATACTGCCTCAGCTGCTGTCTGGCTAGAGCTAGATGTCAATTCTGAACACCAAGAAGTTTAGTTGTACCTTCAACTAAAGAGGAAACTAGAACAGGTAGCCGTTCTGCTTTATCAACGCCAGTCACATCTGCTAACAGCTTACCGTATCAGTGAACAACCGATTTGATGCCTTAATAATCTTCTTTAATTATCTGTGCAGCTTCACGACGACGTTTCTGGCATTGTCGGTGGACGGTACCCTTGGAAAAAACTGCAGAAGATTCAGAACATCCTGTTACCGCACAAACACGACTTTACGACATAAGCGGCCCCAACTCCGTTACGATGACGGTAACAAGAAATGTTTGCCGGCTAAACTGCAGTGGAGAAGGGCAGGTTCTTTACGATCTTTGAGTTGTACTCCGGTGTGAGATATAAATGATGTTCAAATTGATGGTGCACACACATCGGACTAGATCAAAAAGACAAAAGCAACACAGGTGAACGCACTCTGAATGTGTAATTACCTTCACCTTGCTACTTCTAGCTTGGCAGAGTTTGGTCGACGATCCACGTACAACACTGACTTACCTTGCAAAAATAACTCATTGGTTCAGATGCTAAACTCCTTTTACAACAGCAAAATAGACACATGACTCATGCAAATATCGTAAACAACAAATAAAGAGCACAATAAACAATAAATTCTATTGAAATAATAAAATAAGTAAGTGACAATGAACAAGTTTTAGAATAAAGATAACGACACCGACATGACTTAGTAAGGGTTAGGTTAAATTACGTAACGTCTTAACTTCGTTAAAAACGGTAAACTTGGCTGCAAATGCACGGCATGATTCACAAACGTTATTACACATTTAAATAATCCAAAATATTGGTCAATAACCAAGATACTAGACAGTGGCTTCAAAACGAAACTGCCACAACATTAAGTTAAACAGTAACAAAAAAATATGACGGCAATACATTAAATTTGACAATTACCATAGTTCTAACAATAAATGCAATATTACGCAGGATTGTTCAACACTTTTGACGGAATGTTACGTTCACTGTACGCTATACACAATAAACTTAATACATAAATATGGTACCTGAAGAAGGTTAGTTGACTGCATTCGACGTGCGGCAGAGTTGAAAGTGATCGTCTCTTAAATAAACTGAACCCAAAATTCCTGCAGAATGGAACGACCCGGAGACCACAGGGTGTTGAAGGGATGCGGAAAAAAGGCCTCGATGATGTGTACCACAGCCAGGGGTTGACAGGACGATATCCCCAGAACGGGTAAAGACGTACGGAACTTCCAATACAGGATCACGGGACAAACCTTCAACGTGCGAGATACAACATGACGCCTTTGTTAAGTTAGTGCTGGTAGCTTTAAGTGTCCGCTAAATAATTCGCCGTAGCGATTACTACGGGTCTCGGAACCCCAACGGTAATAAACTCTCGACCACACTAACTTGCTTGCTTCACTTGAACCCCAACAGCTAATGCACACATCCCAACAAACCCCCAATGGTTTCCACGAAAACGAAACAGTTCTATTTCTTCGGAAGGCACCCGCAAATTAACGAAAGCACACAGATAATTCTTACAGTGGAAGCGGGATACCATTTCTGCACAAACCCACTCCCCGTTTGCATAAAGCGGGGCCGCGGGGGGGGGGGTGACTCGAAACACGTGCTTTGTAGGTCAGACACGGGCGGCAATTAGTAGCTTCCCTATCAACCATACAATCGCCTGACTGGTACCAGGAACTTATTAAGATAAACGCAGATTACGTCACACATGCAGCATGCGAGAATAGCTTACGTCACCCCAAACAGGAAAAAAGCCCCATTTAGAATTGAATTTTGACGAATATAAAGAACTGCAAAGTGTTAATATACGGGCTAAGCGGAAATAAGGTTCGTATGGAGTGAACTTTGGAGCTAAAAATGCGGAAAGCACGAGATTCTAGAAATTGTTCTAACAATCACGCCTCGTTGATTACAGACGCCAAAATCATTGTTGACTTTCTGATACTGCTGTATTAGCCCGGTCGAGCAGGACTGAAACTTTTGAAGATACAATCCTCCCTCCTTTGTTCATCATCTTTCGTAAGGACGAGGTGACATCATGACGTTTGCGCTACCTTTTCGGACCATGTTGTTCTGTCTTGCGCTTGGTGGGTTGCTTCTTCCAATGTGTCTCCCGTGGCTGATTTGATCTGGTCCGTCCATCGCGTGGGAGACCGTCCTCTCGCTTTTTTGCCTTCGACATTGCCTTCCGCAATTAGTCGTTCCATGGTGTCCTCACCTCTTACTACGTGGCCGAAGTATCGAAGAATGTTTCTGCTTATTGTTGTTATGAGCCTTTTTGTCGTATTTAGTTCCTCTAGGACTGAGGCATTCGTACGGTGGGTAGTCCAAGGTATTCGTAAAATTCTTCGATATACCTACATTTCGAAAGCACTTATTCTCTTGGCATCTGTTTTCTTGACGGTCCAAGTCTCTGACGCATAAGTGGCAATGGGGAATATGAGCGATTTAACGAGTCGCAGTTTGGTGTTTCTTGTGATACTGGTGTTTTTCCATATTTTAGTCAATTTGACTGTTCTACCCATCTCAAAGCGGGATTTCCTCTTTGCAGCTCCCGTTGTTGGTTATCATTGAGCCTAGATAAGTGAATTGGCTAACTGTTTTGTATCCTGCAATCATTCCAATTTCAGGTTGGTTGTTTCTCGCCATGTCGATTACCATGACTTTTGTTTTATCTGGATTCAGCTTAAGAAGATCCAATACGTTTCCGTTTAAGATAAACAAGATCACTTGTTTTGCATGCCGCTGCAACGAATTCATCTTCCGATTTATTTTCACTGCTATTTTTGGCAGCCCCGGCCGGAGAGTTTGAAATATCAGAAATGTGTGAAATGACTAAATTTGGAAAAATTTATTTACAATCTTTATATGTCTTTATCATTTTGCATCGTGGTGAAGAGCAGATCCAGAATTTTTAGATGTTATGTGTATTAATTGTCTATCAGCTTTACGAGCCTTGTGGGATACCCACCCCCCACTAACACGATGGCCCAAAAATCCAAAATTATCGCAAATAGCAGACACGTGGGGGATCTCTAAATATTAACCGAATGAATTGAAATTTTTAAAGTGAAATTCTAGTGTTATATAAGAAAAATATTAATAGGATTTATTAGACTTTATGGAATAAACTAACGAATACATCCGACACACCATAACGGATTCAGATATAACTTCGTTTTATGTGAAAATCTGTAAAGGGCTTTATACGAAACACGTCTCGCAAGGCGAAGTTTTAAAAATAATTATTTTGAAAATATTAAAGAAAAAAATGTTCCCTGCACCTTTTCCGTCCAAAATATAAAAGTGTAAGCTATATGCAAAATATTACTTGTCTCTAACCAATAGTTCTAGGATTGCTGCATATTTCTGTCCTTTTAATAATTTCTCCCTGTATCTGTTGGGTTCACACAATGCCTATATTCGTCAAGGGTAAAAACCTGAGCTTGCAAAATATTACAATTATCTACGAGTTAAAGCTATTCAGTTAAAGCAAAAAATGGTCAGAATTTTATGTTTTAAGGTGTTCGCCTTGTGTATATTTGACCAAAAGTATATTTGATTTCGAGCATGGTAGAGATCTAATTAAGATGCAATAACTAGTTTTGGAGCTATAGCTCCAATACATTTTTTGTTGTTTAAAGCCGTAAAAATTCGTAAATGCGCAAATTAGTTATATTTGTATGCGCTGGCGCATTACCAGCAAACTAGACAGGATATCAAGTGCACATAAATAAATTGAATAGCAATGAACACAATTTATTGCATTAATTAATTAGTATATTCCATATTCGTTTTAACTTTCTATAAACCAGTTCAGCATTGTGTAGTTGTAGTTTCCAGCTGTCGCATCTATTGTGGTATTTTATTGGAAAATGTATTAACGCATTAGCTTATTAAATACAACCGGTTTACCAGCACGAATCGACATACGCTTAATAAATTGTTATTTAGGTGGCTCTACCTGTGCATTCTAGACAGAAAATGAAAATTTAAAAACAGTTCAACATTTCTCAACCTCAAATGTCAACTACAAAATATAAGCAGTCACTGTTCACAATGAATGTTTATTAGGGAATCAGTTATCAAATACATTTAAATTTATGTGTTTATAGTGGCCACCACCCTCTTGGGTGCCTAGTTGGGCCTTTCCTTGAGTTCCACCAACTATTCATTAGGACCATTTGTATTGCCCTCTCCAAAGGCGAATCTTCACGTTTCAGGGTCTATGGACGACGAAAATAGTTATTTATGTATCTCGGCTGAAAAGTTGTCTTTTTTATGAAGAACGCCTACAACTGCTGGCCAATGCGACAGCCGAGGAAAGAAAGCAGGCAAGGGCATAAAAAAGCAGTTTTAGTCCGAGGCGCATATTAAGGGCCGGTTGCAGAAAGCAACGTTAAGTCTGGTGTTAGCTAACGCGACGTCAAAGTGAACAAAAACGAATCAAATCTCAAATGCTTATGGTAACTAATACATTAGTAAACAAAATTTGATGCGATTTTGTTCACTTTGACGCGACGTTAGCTAACACCAGACTTAACATTGCTTTCTGCAACCGGCCCTAAATGTTTCGGTCGACGATCATAACTTGAAAACAAATTAAAAAGGGAGTGTGAATTATAAGAGTCTTCTTCGGACCTTCACGTTTCAGGGTCCCTAGATGGCGAAGCACATGTTGTCTGTGGGTCGTCTGTCTGTCTGTTTGTCTGTCTGTCTGTCTGTCTGTCTGTCTGTCTGTCCGTCTGTCTGTGTGTGTATTGGCGGTGTAGCTCAATAACTGTTTTCTGAAGGAAGACTATATTTTGTCTGGCTCAAAACCGTATAGTACATATAATTGTTTTATGCCAGGTCGACGTATAATCTGCGTATAAAATATGGTCTGTTTCTACAAATAGTTTTAGAGCTATACCGGCAATGGACAGGCAGACAGAGAGACAGACAGACACACAGAGAAAAAGAGATCGACAGACAGACGAAATTGAAAAAACATGTTTGTAGTCATCTAGGGACCCTGGAACATAAAAATCCAGAGAAGTCGAAATAAGATTTTTTCTCGATTGCAATATATCCTTCGTCTGTTGGCAAGGGATGTAAAAATCAATTCTCTTGATACAACCACATGCAACGAATGGAATCAAACAGAACACCAACCAAAACTTGGAGATTAATTCCGAAGAGAAGAAGACAAAGGAAGACCTACGAAATCCTGGAGAAAGGAGTTACCAAAGCTATCAGTAGAAGGGGCATCGACGAAGTTTGATAGCTAACCAACCTTGGGTAGTAAGTACCCAAGCATGCTATAAGAAAGTCGCACTGTCTCTTACAATGGAAGGCGCCTATTATAGCTATTTACGACATTAGGCCGGTAGCTAAGTATTTACTGACGAGCCCGGGCCGAAGGTGGTGGGAGCAGTGGCGACCCCCATCAGATCGCAACCACACGACCTGGCGATGACAACGGCATTTTTCACAAATCACCTTCAGGTGATTTTATTTATAAATCGGGCTCTAGCAAATCTGGTGTGGGTGCCGGGGGATTCGTAGTTCCAAAAGCAGTTCGAGAGACGACGGGAAGTGTTTTCCCATTCCTGAGAAAACACAGGGTGGGGAGGTTACCAGTTAGGCCAAGGACAGGAAGTCTGGGTACACAAACTGAAAAACTGATGGAACCCCCGAGCAAGCCTAGCTCCAAAAGACCTCGATATGAAGCATCCGACAAGGAATTAGATGAACTGAAGAAGATAATGGCAGAATTGACAAAATCCTCAGCATATTTAGTTCAAGCCATAAACAAAAATGTTAACACTAAAATGGACATGAAACTAGGAGTGAGAAAAGTAGCTAGGCTAACGGATGCGCTCAACAGAAGAATGGATCAATGGGACGATTCATTGTTTTGTATACATGCTATATTTTGTTTGCAAGATTTGATGAATGTATTATTGTATAGCAACTACTCGTGTGAAAGTTTATATCATATCGATATGCTTCTTTCAGTAATACTTATCTTTATTTATTGTAAGGCTGAAGAAATTTATATACTCGTCAGCCAAGTATGATCTTTTGACTTGAGATAATTTATGATGCCAAATTTAGTTATTAGTAGCTTCAGCGTACTTATGCGAACGTTTTGTCCGTCCGTCCGTCTGTCTGTCTGCCTGGATCGCCTGTAACTTTCGAACGGCTACAGATATCGAAATTTTGAAAGGGGGCAAAGTTGTTGCTAAGGCCCCGAGCACCTTCATGCGCTATTTGGTTTTGGCGAAAGGTCAACCGTTGGCGACCTATGTCAAAGGTCACTTTATTTTTCAATGGCAACATGGGTCATATGGGGTATCAATCGAAAGCTATGGTCAAGGGCTACATATACTTAATGTTTTCGCAGTGCTGAAGCTACTCTTTAGACCTGTACTTGAGCAGTTTATTATACTAGCGAACATTAAGATAGGATTCGAAATGATACATACAGGAAAAACCTACAGATGGAGCCCGTAACGGAGAAAATAACGGAAGGTCAATTAAGGTGGTTCGGACATGTGTGCCGCATGACAAGGGACAGAATAACAAAAAGAGTGTATGAAACGCGAGTGCCGGGAAAAAATAAAAGAGGAAGACCCAGGAAAACATGGGAGGAGGGAATACGTGAGGGTGCAGCGAGCAAGGGAATAAAATGGGCAGGAATAAAACAAGTGACCCAGGATAGAAAACTATGGAAAGAAAAGTGGAAAACGCCATCGACGGAGCAAACTCAACCCCACCCGCCTTACACTTAACGGTAAAAAGGCATAGGACTAAGTAAGTAAGTAAGAACATTAAACTTCTAAGCATTTTTTCCGTTACCCTTTCTATGTGTGGGGTTAACCTATTTTTCTAACCCTGCTGCCTTATTTTGAGTTAATTCCAAAATGTTAGGCTTTACTAATCTTGAACACTCACAAGCACGGTTGAAGTTATAACTCTCAGTAGTCTTTTGAAATTGTTTGATTGTGGAAGTAATTCGTGTGACTCCAGTGGATGAATACATAATAACTAAACAGCGTATTTATGTAGTGCTCCGGATTACTGTTTCACATACTGGAAATTTTAAAGATAATTTGTTGATTCACTCTAATCATATTCACATGATTTAACAGCAAACTTCGAAGTAGTTAAAAATCAACAGCAGTACCTTATTTTGTGAACTAAACGTAGCGATGTCAACAAAACATTATTATTAAATATGTTAACGTCACAAGAATAATATTAGACATTTCGTCAAGGAACGTGGAACCAGGTAAGCAATTTAAAATGAAAAATATTTTCGCCTTTTTATATGTGCCGCGCTTTCATTTGGCGTTGGCAATCAATAAAACGAAAATGAGTTCTTATGAAATTTGATGCAGGCTACGTATTTCCAAATCAAAAGTAGGTAACTAAACCAAACGTTGCAGAAGGCAGATTTTGTCGTATGCATTCAAGTTTAGAAAACGGGTTACGAAGCCTGGAATTTTGTACGGCATAAGTGCGACAACAGATCCTATGAAACGAAATTTTTAAACTATTTCATCTACTTTATATAAAAGTTATCTAAAACTTTGAATTTTGACGATTTACAAAAATTACAGTAGTCATTCTGTGAAACCAATTAGGCCATTTCAACATTTTTATATGAAAAGGAAACAATGCACGCACACACACACAGTGCTTTAATATAAGTATTCTAATAGAGGTACGTTTTCAGTGCTTTAATAATCACGTTAGGAAGTTAATAATATATTACGCCACAAGGTCGGTAAGAAGCCGAGAAAAAGTTGGAAATACGATGTCCGACAGACCAATTTTTTTTCCAGGCCTATTACAAAGCACATACTAGGGTAAGGTGAATAGTTCTCGACCTTGACCTAAGATGGCGTTCCAATCTGCAAAAATTTATTTTTCCTGCCTGCTTGCAAGTGTTATTACTTCGTATGACAAGTTTCAACTTGTTCTCTCAAGTAGTTTGTTTACACGAATTTTTGCCGTAGACGTCTTGCGTGTTTTTCGTTGAAATGGATAAATTTGAATATCGTGCGGTCATAAAATTCTTCGTTTTGGATGGATTAACCCCTAAGGCAATTCATTCGAAGTTGAAAAAATTTTACGGGAACTCTCCTCCTTCCATGTCAACCGTTAAAAAGTAGGCAGCTGAATTTAAACATGGTCGCACGTTCCTTGAAGATGACTAACGTGAAGGGCGGTCAAAAACCGCAACCACACCGGAAACCATCGAAAAAGTGCATGATATCGTGTTAGACGATGAACGAGTGAAGGTCAGTGAGATAGCTGAGGCTGTGGAGATATCGGAAGAAAGGGTGCGAAACATCTTGCACAAAGAATTAGGGATGAGAAAGTTCTGCGCGAGATGGGAGCCGCATTTGCTGAATGGCGATCAAAAGAAAATGCGCAAACGAGTTCCGCAGCAATGTTTGGACCGATTCAATAGGCATCCGATCGATTTTGTGCGACTATTTGTCACCATGGCTGAGACATGGGTGTACCACTACACCCAGAAACCAGAGCTGTAGAGTCGGAGTCGGACTCGGAAGTCGGAGTCGAAGAGTCGGAACTTTTTGGGTGGGGTTGGAGTCGGAGTTGGAGTCGGTAAAATTACCCGACTCCTACTACCACTGTACAAAAACTTCTTTTTGCAAAAACTAAAAACTATTTGAACGACTGTACTACTGATTAATTGAAAACTCAGACCAGGGTTGATAAAAATCACGATTTTCATTATGTTCTTATTCTTAATTTATGATTATAAATAGCAAATATTAAACAACATAATTATGTAATTTATTATAATCAACCACATATCCCAAACCTTGCGAAATTCTACAAGAGCCGGTAAAGTTTATGGGGGTGGAGGTTATAAATATTCTATTACTGTCGGAGTCGGAGTCAGATTCAAACTACTAAAATATCAGGAGTCGGCGTCGGAGTCGGACTTTTTTTACCGACTCCACAGCCCTGCCAGAAACGAAGCAGCAGTCGAAACAATGGGTGGAGGCCGGTGGTTCAGCACCAAAGAAAGCGAAGTCGATCGCATCTGCTGGAAAGGTCATGGCAAGCGTGTTTTGGGATGCGAAAGAGATCCTGTTAATTGATTACCTTGCAAAAGGCAGAATAATTACAGGCGAATATTACTCCAACCTTCTTGACCAGTTGGATGCCAAAATCCGGGAAAAGAGGCCTGGCTTGAAGAAGAAAAAAATCATATCTCACCAGGACAACGCATTTGTTCACAAGAGTGAGTTGGCGATGGGAAAACTGTGGGATTTGGGGTACGATTTGATCGGCCATCCCCCCTATTCTCCTGATTTGGCACAGTCGGACTTCCATCTGTTCCCAAACTTGAAGAACTTTGTTTCTGGGAAGCGCTTCGCGTCCAATGAAGAAGTTAAGATGGCCGTAGATTAATATTTTCACAGCCTTCCAGACTCTCACTTCCGGGAAGGAATACTGATGTTGGAGAAACGCTGGACCAAGTATGTTGAGTCAAGGGAGATTATGTAGAAAAATAAAATAATTTTTTTAACTGAAAATAGGAATCTTTCATTGTCAGGCCGAGAATTGTTCACCTTACTCTCGCATATATCGAATATCTTATAAAATGGTTTGCTATTAGCTTTACTTAAAAAAGCAGTATGTTTGAAGCTGTAGTTTATTGTCTATCTAAATAAAGTGCGTAATTGTTGTTTCTATAGTTACCAACTGCAAAATAAGGACAGGCCTGAGACTGTTATATTTTCTAACACATCTGTTATTTTGTTGTCATACTAAGCAAAAAAATACGATAAGTTGCAGTTTCTCTTACAGATATCAAACCGGTAAACAAGTATAAATAGATAAATCGAGCAAAAGAGATTTATGGGAAAAGTGTATTTATAATACGATTAAAAATACAGACGTAAATCGTTTATCAGAATCGACAAGGAGCATACAGTGTGGCCCATAAACTTCTGTACATATGGGAAGCTTTTTAAGTTATACATTTATTAAAAAGCTAGGCAAAGTTCTGCATTGCCCAAAAACTAAAATGTTCTCATTAAATTCCAAAATTATCTGACATTATACACGATACATAAAAAGCAGCTATTTGGCTATAGGGTAAAGTACCTTTATTTCTGAAGATAACAAAAATTGTGATATGAAGAGCTATTCGGACTAAAAAGCCATACATAATTATGAAATAACGACCTCCTGTAAGCATTTTTATATTCAAACGTCATAAAAGTGACGATTTATGTGAGGTGACAAGACAAGGTATATGCGTTCCTTTTATGTCTAAGAATAAAAGTGGTCACCTTTACGCCGGCGGAGTAATAGTAATTTACGATACAAATGCGTAAAGCTAGTCTTTAGTCACGAGTGGGACAGAGTTAAAACGCGAGTGAGCGAGCGTTTTAGGCCCCGCGAGTGACTAAAGATGCTTTACGCATGTGTATCGTGTGCTATTAAACAGTCGTTTTGCCAACTTAAAATTGCCAACTAAACGATAATTTTACACGTTGTCGAAGATAATAGTTATTTACACCACATGTGTTAGAAGTGCAACTTTTGTTCACAACTGTGGAAGGTTATTAAACGAGGCGCAGCCGAGTTTAATAATTCACACGCGTGAAAAATAAGCATGCTAACACGAGTTATCTATAAGATTTTTTAAAATTTCATGAAATATACAAATCCAAGCCTATTTTGTACATACATACATACATAATCGTTCCTCTTCTACCTTATGGTGTCGAGGTGTCGCAGCAGAAGTTCTTCCACTCACGACGATCCGTAGCTATCTTCCCAGCTAGTCTCCAATTCAGCATCCTGTCTTGTAGAATCTTGCTTACTTCGCTATTCCAACTTCTACTTGGCCTTCCCCTTTTTTTCTTGTCTACTGCAGTCTTCCATATGACTTTAACCTTTCTTAGTTCACTCATTCGGACCATATGCCCGGACCATGACAACTGCCGAGTTTCTATTGTCTTTTGCACTGATTCGACACCGAAACACTCGCGAATCACATTGTTACTGATACAGTCTCTTCTTGTTATACCGGCTGCTGCTCTCAGGTATCGCATCTCGCTTGTATTTTGCTCTTGTCTCTATCGCTCATAGCCCAAGCCTCACCTCCATATGTTAGCAATGGTATGTATATACTTCTGAATATTTTCGCTTTCGTGTCCTTACTTATTTCTTTTTTCCTTATAAACACCTTATTCAGTGCGTAATACATCTTATTTGCATTAGCTATGCGGTTGTTGATTTCTGCATCTATACTACCCCTGGCATTTATTATAAAACCTAAGTATTTAAAATTTTCAACTTGATTCAATTTAGTGTTATTTATTATCACTTCCAATTGTTGTTCACTTTTGCTTATTGCCATGACTTCAGTTTTGTCAATGTTCATACTCATACCTTTATCCCTTATTTCTTCATTCCATACTGAGACGTTGTGTTGTAGGTCGGATTCCTTGCTCGCCATCACTAAGTCGTCTAAATACATCGTTTCTTACATATATACTTGTTGTAGTTTGTAGACTCCTATTCCTGCTGGTTTTAATTTGTGCCTGCATGACTTGTAAATCTCATCCATTAATACGATAAACACCCTTGGCTGTGGTAAATTCAGTCGAGATTAAATTGTTTGTTCTTACCACATTTCTAGTGGTTGTGTATAGGCTCTTGATATTTCTCACCAGTATGTTGTTTACTCCTCGATTAATTAATATTTTCCAGATAATTTCACGGGGACAGCTGTCAAATGCCTTGCTTAGATCGATTAAGCACAGGTATAGGTTATCGTTGTGGGCTAATGTGTTTTCAGCTAATTGTCTTAGGCTAAATATAAGGTCTACATTTCCTCTTGCTGGTCTAAAACCACATTGGTTATCATCAATTGTTTTTTCTATTATTTCCCTTAGCTTCTTCTCCAGTATTATTTCATATATCTTACTAGCAGTGCTCAGAATGGACATACCTCTATAGTTTGCACAGTTTTTAGCATCTCCTTTCTTGTAAATCGGTAGGATTATGGCTACGGTCCAGTCTCTGGGTATCTCTCCGGTTCTCCAAACTTGATTAATTAGTTTGTGTAGGCATGCAAATCCTTTTTCGCCCATATCTTGTCCAGAAGCTTTTCCATTTCTTAACCTTTCAACCGCTTCATTTACTTCCTCTAATGTTATTTCATCATTTACTACTGTTCCATTGCCTTCATTATTACTTGGGATCCCTAAGTCTACACCTTTCTACTGCTCGTTTACTATCGGTTATTAAGTTACCATTCTTTTCTTGTATGCATTTAATTACATTCACACTATCTTTCCTGAAGTTTTTAAGTGTGCGATAAAGGAGTTTTGCGTTCCCTTGGCTGTTCATCTCCATCTTAGTTCCAAGCTCTTCCCACGCTGTACCATGCTGTAATTTTTCTTTGTCTTCTTGACGTTTTACCGCACACCTATTCAGCTGACTTTAACATGAATGTTTTGAACATGTTCCACAATGCTTCCACTTCATTTGTGCCTTCCCAGTCTGTTGTAATAAGTTCCCTTCCTAGGATTGTTGCATATCTAGTTTTTATTTCTGGTTGTAAAAGCTTGTACATGTTATTTTCCTTCTGGGTTACAGTAGTTGCCATATTTTTGTGACATTTCATTGTAATCGCTTCCTATTTCTCTTCCTCTGCTCACTCTTACATCTTTCACTACTTTCCTGTCTCCATTTTCTATTAGGATTAAGTGTATACGTGATTTCTCATTTCGGCTGGGCATCACTTTCGTATATTTATGTATATATTTGTGTCTAAAGGTGTTACTTATTATCACGTTGTTGGTTATGCAGAAATCTATCACCCTTTGGCCGTTACTGATGTTGTTATTTTCTTCCCCATACTGGCTCACTGGGTATCCTTTTTCATTGCTACTTCCTACCCTTCCAATAAGGTCTCCCATTATTAGTATGTTATTGTACACAGTATTCTTTTCCTCTTATAAGTTGTCCCAAAATATGTCTTTATACTCTTTCCTCTCGGATGGCTCGTATGCTACAAGTATTGTCAGTGTTTCCCTATCTCCTTTTTTCATATCCAATCTTATCAATCTCTCATTAACACATTTCCAGCTCGTTATGTCCTTTATATAGCGGTTATTAATTAATATTCCAACTCCTGAGCTAGCATGCTCTTGGGCAGGTACGCCACTGTATACTAGTAAATGCCCTTTCTTTTTTGTTTCCGTGATACCCAGGATTTTAAGATTGTTCTTCTCAAATTCTTGTACCTATTCCTCCTCTTTTCCATTCAGTCCCTGCAAATTCCATACACCCATTTTCCAAACTGCCCTTCCTATTTTTACTTTTTCCTCATTACTGGGATGATTTTGTCTCTTTTGTATTATATTTTCATTCATCATGTCTTTTTTTGCTGCACTGTTTGTCGTCTTATATTTCGGCCTGGCCTTAATTAGTTTTTTGGGTACTTGACAGGCGGAGTTTCTTCCAGCCCTTTTGTTTCATTTCCATTCTTTTCCGTTTACAATCAGTTTTTGGTAGCCCACTTTAACTTTCCTCCCTTGTTTCTTCTCTTCTCACGCTCTTGTTCTGAGTTGTTTCTCAATATTTCTTTCTTCTTTCGTTAGGTCATTGTTAATGTATATCTTCTCACTTCCTTTACTCTTTAGCTACATCTTATTCTACATTACTTTATTTTCTCTTCCCGGTTTTCCAGCTCCACCAGACACACTTTTGGCCCAATTTTGTACGCTGACTTAATTTTTACTTCGACTTCTAAATTCTGTTTTATAAAATCCCCAATTTCCCATTTCATTGCCACCGGGTTACTTGTGTTTATAGGCAGGCCTGTTGTAACTATGTTATTCCTTCTGTTCATCCTTTCCAGCTGCTCCAATCTTTTGCTAGTTTCTGGCAGTTTATTTTTAATCACATCACATTTCTTTTTCATAAATACATTTTCCTTCTTTAACTCCGCGTTATCTTTCTTTAGCGCAAGTAATTCCTTGTGATTTTCAGCTTGTTCTTGCCTTATTTGGTTCACTTCGGTTGTCAAATTTTGCAGCATTGTTAACATCTTATCCAGCTTGTCCTCTTTCTCCGCTGTTGATTTACCTGGGGTTTTATTCATTTTTCTACATTTGTTTGTGGCCAGCTCTTCTTCTCTTTCGATCTCACTTATTATTCTTTTCTTTTTTTATTTATCACCGTCCGTTGATTCGCTATCCGAACCGTACATCTTTGTGATTTACGCTATGTTATGCTTACTACCTCAATTCATTCGGTTTAGATACGTAAACACCGAGTTCAATTTAGCTGTTTATTATTTCTTAATATGAACCTGTACCATTCAAACAAGTAAATACTTGGGGTCAGCGCCCTGGCTATCTACGATTGCACTAGTTCCTTGTTAATATATTTGTAGTTCGTGTGCAATTAATGGGTCACGAAAACTGAAATTGTTCTTACTAAACGCTACATTAATACATATGCAGGATATATTTGCTAGGAAGTGTGGAAATGCTTTCCCATTAAATTACTGTAATTCGTAAAACACTCCAGAGGGACATTATAATGTTCTAAATAGATGGGGCCATTTCCAAGCGTTTATTCTGATAAATATAAACTCCACGGAGACCCCCACGTACTATATAAGTAGCTACCTATTGTAAAACATCCATATTGTAGTTTTGGCTGCCATAAATACGGATAAAGTATAACTAAATTCAATTAATGGTCTACGAAAATCGAAATTGTTCTTACTAAACGCTATATTAATACACATGCAGGGTATATTTGCTAGGCAGTGTGGAAATGCGTTCCCATTAAATTACTATAATTGGAAAAACACTCCATAAGGATATTATAACTTTCTAAATAGATGTGGCCATTTGCAAGCATTTATTCTGATAAATATCAGCTAAACGGATACCCCCGCGTACTATATAGATGCAATTTTAGACCGTACCAACTCCTTCCTTGCTAGAAAGGAAAGATATAAAAAAGTTTAACCGGTAAAGCTGTACAATGAAAACGGTCAACGACACTAGGAAGTTCTGAGAAAGACCCAGGATAAAACGCAATAAACCCAACCCCTCACCACAATACGCAACTACTTGTAAGGACAGCAGTAACCACGGTAAAACCCGAAGCTAGAGAATCCCCACGACAGGGATCAAAACCGCGTGTTGCTGCTGGATCTAAATGCTGTGCCGATAAGCAACCTCGTAATAATCTTTGGCCAAGAAGCCTCAGACCCAAGAACCCCCCAAAGTCACTCCAAATCCCCATAAGGTACCCCCTTACAACTTCTTTAAAAACCCATAAGGGAGGGGGGGGGGCAATCCTCACAGTTAAGGTACTGCCAGACCGAAAACCACAATAAGAAATTCCTGCTACGATAAAGCACAAACCCGCCCTCAAAGATAATTTTAAATCTAAAAATACAACTACAACGGCTGAAGAAATGAACAACAAGCAGAAAGTTACCAAAACACCGCAAAATGGAAGGGCTCCAAAACACTTTGCATGTTACTACAGCGTTAGGAGAAGAAAGACTAAATGAAAAAGCTTTCTAAAGTACCATTCTCTGCATGACCAATCAATAACAGAACGAAGGGGGAGAACAAGATGACCACGTTTCCCAATCGCGACCTTTCTTTTAATGTCAACCAACCACCTTAACAAAACGTAATCCACTAATCTATAGAAGAATCACTATAAGGTTTCACATCGTTAGCATGCCAAGTACCTTTCAACACGTTTCCGTTGGGATCTTTAAGCTCGTAAAACCAATAAGAGAACTTTCTGTTAATAAGAAAGGGCAAATAAGCTTCACAGCGATCCTAGACGTGAACTGACAAGCAGCATCCAACAACTCGTAATTTCTTTGCAACACGGATTAGTCTGGAACGTACTCCAAGGAACGTCAGCAAAGATTATCAAGTCTTAGACTTTTCATAAGCTTTTCCTAACATTATTTTAACATAGGCATAAAGTTCCCTAATGCAGGCTTAACGAGCATGCAAATGTTTACTGTGGTCGAACCGAATCTCAAAGTTCCTGTTCTCTAGAGCAAGCTCATTGTGTATAGAAATTTTCTTAGCAAAGTTTATAAAGTAATGGGTCTTTCCCGTGACCTCATAAACAGAAGTACGTATTGCGCAAGTTACATGGAAAAGATACTTGTCCCAGTCTCGACGATCGTCAGACACATATGCTGTCAACATGATTTTCAACACCGTGTTAATACGCTCAGCAGGATTGGCTTGAGGATAATAGTTGGTAGTAAACGAAACCTTACAACTGTACTTGTCAGTTAAGAACTTAAATTCGAGGCTTCGAAAGTCAACGCCATTATCAAGAAAACGTCTTCGTCAAAATGACAAGAAACCCAATTAGCAGACGCAGAACGAAGAGGAAACACCAATGGGAACTTAGTGAAGCAGCCAACCACAACCAAAATATAGGCGTATTCACGCGACGGACGGAGGTTCTATAATATTGCAACAAATTACCTCCCAAGGTTTCGAGATAAGGGAATGGCCACCCATTATACCTACAGGAGCACTTTGTTCTAGTTTATTCCGTTGAGAGGTTTAACGGCAGACGAAAGTGGCAACGTTATGACGTAATTTAGCCTAGTAATATTTCTGAGCGATACGATGGAAAGTTTTATTAAGGCCAGCATGACCCGCTGTAGTACTGTCATGATTTTTTCCGACGATTTCTAGGCGTTAGGTTTTAAAGACCACCAATTCCCAATAATCTTCATCATCTGCCAAGTTGATACCAAATATTCAGCATCGGCATTAAATTTTGAACACCCAGTAACAAAATGGGTGGTGGATAAACATCAAGTGTGCAGATCAGCACAGCGGTTATTGCCCAAACAACCAATGTCTCCCTACGTGAAGTTTCAATGGCCAACTCAGTTTTATCGGAGAGTGAGTGGATTAAATTATTACAACCTTATGACTGGAATCACACGGGATGCATTGCAATATAACCTAACTGCTGCTATTTAATCTGCTGTGGCGAACCAAAATTATTACCACCTGTAACGTTGCTTCAAGAGCACAACCAATAACATAACATTAAAAACGGTCAGTATATTTGGTTTATTTCGCATTAATTAATTTGAGACAACATTTATAATAAATCGTGCACATGATCCACATATTAATAGCTATTTATGTAACAAGGAATGTAAGGATCTATTAACATTTGAGGTAGGCAAGTACAAGCCAAGGCAAAGCCGCGGCTTGTTGCCTGCCGCCAATTATAGACGTCGCTGTACATTATAATCCATTCATGAATATTCCAGAATATAATAATAATAACAATAATTAATTTATTTAAACCAATCCCAGTGTACAGGAAATTAAATAAATTGAATTAGACTTAGAATTAGAAATAAATAAATAAATGACTCCTCTTAAGCTACGAAGACGCTTGCGTGCGGAGTACGTATACATAATATGTAGCATGAGTGTTTCGAGGTTCTGCTTATTAATTTTTAAAACTCTCTGAAACAACGTTTACAAATTACATCAATAAATAAAACTAATAAATAGAAAGAAAGCAGTAAATAACAGTACAAAATGATTATCAATAGTGCAACAAAGAAAGAAGAGCCAATTCACACAAATTTCTGGGAGATATAATTAGAAATTATTTAGAAAATCAATACAATAAAGCAATTAAAAAAGTTGAGTAATTTTCTCCTAGAGTACTGCGAAATCCAACACTTTACGCTAGACATATAAGGACGATATGATTTCATATGAAGTGCATTTTTTAAGATATTTGTAATTATATTATAGAGGTTAACTGGGAAATGTAAGAAGCTTTTTGTACCAATATTCTTTTTACAAGCAGGATTATTTAAAATTTTGTTTTTTTTAAATTTCTTGTTAAATAACTATGATGTTGTATCTGTCCGTGTAATATAGATGTGTTTTTATGGATCTTATTTGCAATAAAGTTGTCTTATATCTAATAATTTAATTTTCGTAAATAATTGATCAGTACTGTATCTACTACATTTTTTAAACATTAGTATAATAATCAGGTTTTGAACAATCTCAAGACACCTAACCGTGGTTTTGACTACTCCTCCCCAACCAATAGTGTCATAATTCAAATGAGATTTAACTAATGAAAGGTATACGTGTTTTAGACTATGTATGGGAAGAAATTGTCTTAGATGTCTAAAAACATAACAAACGCTTTTAAGTTTCGTCACTAAATGATTCACATGTGTTACATTTTAATTTTAGCAAGCCTTGGGCCCCTTCATTTTATGCAATTCAAAGTGCATTATTTAGCCTAGTTCTCCATCGGCGTAGGTAGTTTGCAATTCTTCAAGCTTTGACATCTTGAGGTTTAGGTGGCGTACCTGACGCGCATTGTAATATTTCGATATCGAACGCTTATTGGGCGATTTTTATGGCATTGATTTTCCGGTGATCGCTATTGGCCTGCTATGTCGTAAAGCGACACGCGTTTATCGATTTCTGAAAACAAGTGAATTGACTTCTGTTCGGGCCCGTTGGCTGTTGGAGTCCAATTTGATGGCTTCGTAAATTATTTGGTTTTGTGCAAAATCTGCAGACATGAATGCAATTTTGCTTGTTGTCGCTAATGCGAACGAATTTCGTTAACACCTTGCGTCTGGTAGGTAACCTTTTTGTTTCCTTAAATGTGATTCTAAAATGTGAACTTCTGAACAGGAGATTTTCGAGGTTCGATGTTCAAGTTGCAAATTCGAATTATTGCGACATTCGAGTAGCCCAGCTTCCCAGGGGCCGAATTCGTATGAGCCACTGAACTGCGTGCCGGTGTTCCATGGCCGAATCGCACGTGCAAATTGCTGATGGATTGCTGGCTGTTATGGGATGTTAAATTAGGCCACGACCTAGTTTCCACCTTGCCAAAGTCTTGGTTCGTGTTGGAATTCGCTTTCCAGGTTGCTGTCTGCTGAAGAGGCTATCGCTTTCGAAGCGCTTGGTTACGTTCATGTTGAAATTCGCCTGCCAGGTTGCTGTTGTTGAAGAGGCTCCCTGCTGCGTCTGAAGAGTTCTGTTACCGCAACATGGTACCGTCAAACTAAGGTGCTGTAAAATTATTATTATGTACTTTTCTTGTGCTGCCCTTTTCCGTCGAGTTCAGGAGTGCAGCTAATGTTTTTTGGCATCGGGCACCTCGTCCAGGTGCTGCATAGTTCAAGGACTTTATTTGGGAATTTGACTTCGAGTGTGATGTCCCGTTATCCATTTAAGTGTAGCGTCGAGAGCATTCACTTGCAGCTTTGTTGCTTGTAAATTTTATTTAACCTTTTTAGCGGTATTTATAATTGATGTTGTTAACAAGTTTAATTTATTTTGAAGCATCCTAGTGATGCGGCCAATTTAATTGTGATTTAATTATTCAAATTTTATGATTTATATTCTAAACTAGATTTTGCTTTAGTTGACATGGTCAACCGTGTTTAATCATTGAAATTTTATGGGCTATATTGTATACTATATTTGGCTTTATGGAAGGATCCATTATTACTTATTTTGACACTGTTAATTGTGTTTTAACATTTAAATATTTCTTTATGGTTCTACTGTGGCTTGAACGTAGTTAATACTATCACACGCTCGGCTCATTTACAGGCCTATTGGTTACTGGAAGCGCCGCTTTTATACAGATCTGTCTAATAAGGTACCAGGTGTAGAACGCGCTTAACAAAAGAGCAGCAAATGCGTTTGCTCAATTACTTGGCGTGTGCCATAACGTGACGTTTAAGAACTGAATTACATGTACTGTATTTACATATTTACTTATGTTTCTTTATTTAACTATATTAAAGAAAATTGGGGTCCTAATTAAAATTAAAATCGTAACTACATTTTATCATGTATTTATACTAAATCGGTCTGTATTTTTAACGACATTGCATCTTTGTTCTTAACCCTTATGTACAAGCTGCACCAAATTTTATGGAACCACTGTTGTTATTATATAATAATAATAATAATAATTTTATTCGTTTCCACAATTACATAACAATATAACAGAAATAAATATATATATATATATATGAGAAAATTGTTTGGGGAAACCTCAGGGACCCAAATCAGTTACTGCAGCGCAGTAGCTGTTCTTCCATTGGACCCCTGTATATTAGAAAAAACACATTTTTTCGCATTACGACATAAAAAACAACACATGCAAAACTACAGGATAATTTATTGCTTTCTTCCATCTCATGTATTTTGATAAATTTAAACGATTAAAAGAAGAGGAGCTATACAGTTTGCATATTCAGCAAAACTTCTCGAAATTTATTTTTGAATTGTTTTACAGAATAATTTTTTAAGAAATGTGGGATGAGAGTGTAGATCTTGTAAATATTATAAGAAAATGATCCTTCATATAGAGCTGTTCGATGAAGAGGCGGCGTTATCCCACCTTTGAATCGCAAATTTAAAGTATGTACATCATCCCGAAAAGATATTTTATTATATAAGTAAGGAGGGCACTTTTCAGTAATTATTCTATGATAAAGACAAGCAGCACTCAGCAACCTTCTGTTTTTCATATTTAGCCATGATAAATCTGACAATTTGTGTGAAACATGATCGAATTTCCGGATTCCGTAGATAAGTCGTATACATGAATTTTGAACTCGTTGAATTTTCTCAGAAGCTTCCCTAGTAAGGCAAGGTCCATATAATTGAGAACAAAAATTAAAATGGCTTAAAACTAGAGTGTTGCAAAGCAATGCCTTAATTTTTGGTGAAATGTATTGTCTATGTGGATAAAGTAATTTTAAACAGGCGTATGCTTGTTTAACACATCGAGTTATGTGAGCATTATATCTAAAACTATTATCTAGAATCACACCAAGATTTTTTGCTTCAGGCCGAATAGGTATAAGTTTGTTATTGATGCTTAACTGTACTTGAGACCTTAATTCTTCCACCCTCTGTTTATTGCCAAACATCATTATTACAGATTTTAGAGGATTTATTATCAAATGGTAATTTAAAGATGTAGCAATGGCGTTTAAATCGGCTTGGACCTCGCTCAAGGCTTGCTGCCAATCGTTGTATTCAAAAGAGTGGTACAGCTGTGTATCATCAGCATACATATGCAGTGAACAAGTTTTAATTACATCACAAAGACCATGTGTATAGATTGTAAATAAAAGTGGACCTAGGATAGACCCTTGTGGAACGCCCCTAGTTACTGATCTGTATGCTGACGACTCCAACTGCAGCCTGACGCTCTGTTCCCTGCCTGTCAAATAATCTCTAAATAAAGCAACAGCACTATCTGAGAGACCAATATTTTTTAAAATTGTTAACAAAATGTTGTGATCGATCGTATCAAAAGCTTTGCTGAAGTCTAAAAGAACTAACACAGACATTTTATTTTGATCAGTTGCTGTCATTAAGTCATCAGTGACATTGAGCAGGGCGGTAGTGCAGCTGTAACCAGGTCTAAATCCAGATTGGTGTGTTGGTAAAATATTATTATCTGCCAAATAAGAACGAAATTGAAAATTTATTACTTTCTCTAAAATTTTTGACAGGACAGGGAGAATACTAATTGGCCGCAAATCCCCAAATTCCTTCGGGGCAGATATCTTCGGAATGGGCACAACTACGGCCTTTTTCCACGGCTTTGGAAAAGTACTAGTAGATAAACAAGTATTAATGATATGAGTTATATAAGGAATAATTTTAGAACAAAAAAGTTTAACAATTTTAATATTCAAACCGTCCCAGCCATATGCGTTACTTTTAATATCATCTATAATTTTTAATACAATTTCAGTACCTACTGAGTAAAATTTAAAGTTATTTGAGCTTTGATTGTGAACATAATAGTTATCAATATCGTTATTAACACTGTTAACACTAGTATTTATGCTACTGAGAAAATAATCGTTAATTTCCTCAGGCCGTTGTAGGTGCAGCGGTAAATCATGGCACGTATTGCGAGTTGCTATGTTTAACTTTTTCAGTTCGTTCCACATACTCTTATAATCACTATTACTTAGTTTATGCTCGAGATAAGCCTTTTTTTCTAGTTTAACAGTTTTATTAGTTAGATTACGCAGCGATTTATAGTAATTCCAATGACTTGATGATTTCGTTTTCTTAAAATTCTTATAAGCTTTGTCTCTAAGTTGCATTAACAATTTAGTGTTATCTGTTAACCATGGTGATTTTTTTTTATTGTTACATTTAATTATTTTTACAGGAGCATGTTTATCAATAATATGCAAGATGTTGTAATTTAAATAGGCAATTTTTTGATCTATTTCGTCAATGTAGAAGATATTTTGCCATGCTACTTGTTGAACATCTGTTAAAAAGGAGTCAAGATTAAAATTTTTGAAACTTCTAAACATTTTCATAGACGGTAGATTTTGAACTGTTTTTAAAAGCAACTTACAATACACCGCATCATGGTCCGCAAACATAGGCTCACTAGTACCACATTCCAAAACCATATCCACGTCCGAAATCATAATGTGATCCAAAAGCGACATTCCAAGCCGAGTTGGCCCAGTAATTATTTGTGTAAGACCTAAGCTCTCAAGCATCTGTTTATAATATATGTGAAGTAATGTCCTCTGGCTTTTTATTTACTGCTGCATCGGGTCTCTGTTTTTCTTTAAGGCCAACGCGCACTTGGGCGACGCGCGGAACAGCGCGGCGAAGCGCGGCGAAGAGCCGAAGAGCCGTGCTAACGCGCACTTGAGAGCCGTTTCTGTCGACAACCGGGTTGGTGTTAACGGAATATTTTGTGGATTTGTTTGTGTTCGGTAGCTTTAATAAATAAAAGGGGTAGCTCGGACGAAGATACTCTAATTGTCTCTTTGCTTTGTGAAGAAGCTGGAAAAAAAAGAGAAAAAAGCCGTTGTCAACTCCGAAGTCCGTTTCGATTAAATTTCGACCAAGAGATCACTATGCAAAAAAACTACGTATACAACACGTTTTGAAAGTCCTTTTTTTTCATTCATTTGCTTGATTAGCTCGGGCTTCGCCCTCGTTATCAGACTGCAAATTCATGAAAAAAAGTATGACTCAAAACTAGTTGTACAATAGTAATTTGTACAACTAGTTTTGAAAGGAATTGATCGAGTTAACTTGTCAACCAATGGCATTCTTCAATTTAAAAATAAACTACCAATCGAACGATTATTCTAGTGACAATATTTCGAGGAGCTTTATTTCAGCGATAATTTTTTCTGTAGGTAACAATTTTTTAATGAAAAATAATTTGGATTTTAGTTTTAGAAAAGGAAAGGATACAATTCAAAGACCGCTAGTTTTGTGAATTTAAAATTTTAGTGTTAGGAATTTTTATTGACCATTTTCAATAATTGAAAAGTTAAATTGGCAAGACGAATAGGACTCTAGGTCAAAATATTGCCGAAAATGTTTGCTCTTCAGATTGTCTCGTTTCTGTTGCTTTAGAAAATAACGACTCGTGCAAGCACTCGTGGTTATTTTCATTGCCACAGAAACTCGTATCTGAATCGCAAAAATTATTGTCGGCAATATTTTGACTTCTTGTCCTATTATTACTGAAAATTAATAGCGAAATGCTGAATGTGAATGCAGCGGCGAGGCAGAAAGTGAAGTTTGCATCCAAATTATTTCAGTTATTTTATAATTCACATTATTTTGATTTGTAGATTGTTTAAAAGAATGTTGGAAATCCCAATAACCTATAATTCATCAAATATCATGTCTGCTTAGAAACACATAAGCCCCCCTGTAAAGATAATCCTTTGCGAGACGTCAATCAAACGAAACAAATGTTGCAAGCCACAATTCAGGTCACAGCATTTTATACGAATTTTAACGTTAAATGCTTCATGGGTTTGTAGTTAATTTCTATGAAAATGAGACAGTAATTTTAAATTTAAGACGAAATAGATGTTTCTAAGTAAAACAAGCATTTATGATTAAAAATATACTGCTCAACAAATGAACTGGACCACCCATAAAAATGTTATTATTGATATTTATTGATTTTACGACAAAAAGTCATTCTTTATAAAAAGTTCTGCTTTCAAGCTTCAACGAAAGACAAGAAAAAAATTCAACTCTTGCGTTTAGCGTCTGTCGGAATACATTCGGCTAGTTCCAACTGCTTTCGGAAAACTTCGTAAACCCCAATTCCGGCCACTTGGGTCGCAAGGTAACGCGCACTTGGGCGAAGCGACACGCGGAGCGGCGCGGCGCAGAGAAAAATATTCTCTGGCAAGAATTCCGCTAGGGTAGCTTCGCTGCGCCGCGCCGCGCTTCCGTCAAGTGCGCGTTAGTAGGTAAGAAATACATTAAAGATATAACTGCTCGTCGCCGCGCTTCGCCGCGCTGCTCTGCGCGTCGCACAAGTGCGCGTTGGCCTTTATTCAGCTATTTAGGTTTGCAGTTGCGAGTTTCATCTGGGAGTAATAAAACTGAAGCTGGACAACGGCGTGGCACCCCTCCGGAACCTGCAATATCAGGTAAATTGTACTTTGAAACTTCTCTCCCCCCCCCCCATCTGCGGCTGAGCGGTCGCAAGCGTATACTTACAAGCCACCCTTTTTTGGTGACAGAGATTTATTTAGTATTTATTAGCACTGGGGACATTGTGTCATAGTATCGGTTAGTTATTGTTGTATTGAATTAAGGGGAGGTGTAACACAATATAATTATAGTCAGGTAAATTATTTTGATATGAAGTAAAAGGCAGAAATTTTGTTTTAGTAATGTTAATCGTAAGTTTTCTGTGAAGCCACGTTTTTATGTTACTTAAATCTTCGCTGACTATAATTTAACGTTAACCAGTCATTTCCCGTATACAGATTGCGGCAGGAAACTAGGACCATAGCAAAACCAAGGGGACTTTACCTGTGGCCGTAATTGTAGTTAAAAATTTTAAAAATCGAATATATACTTTGTATTTATAATAATCCCAACGACCCACCGCTATCGCACATTGATTGTTCATTTGTTAAATACCACGACGGCCACATGCATATTCTCCTTGCTTTTGCAATGGTCCTAGTTGCCTGCCGCAATCTGTATACTGCCACTGTATCATGCGCATATGACAATAGCGTTTCTTTTAACCTTAGTGACAATAGTTCATTAATATAAAGAATGAAAAATAGCGGACCAAGTATAGTACCTTGAGGTACTCCATGATTGATTTCTAAAGGATCACTTAAACTGTTTGCTACCATAACATATTGTATCCTATTCGTAAGATAACTTGTTATTAATTTGTGCGTTATACCTCGTATACTAAAATCATACAACTTCTCTAATAAAATATTATGGTTAACGGTATTGAATGCTTTTGCAAGATCGACATAGACTGCTAGTTGGCACGTTATTGTCAATGTTTTTATATAGAAGCTCTGTAAGCTTTGCTATTGCATCCTTGGTACATCATATTGCAATGGTCTTAGGCCCTACGGCTCTGCTCTGCTTGCAGTACAGTCACTAAACACAGAGTTGGGGTGTTTTATCTAGCTGCAATGCTAATTTTAAATGTCATTCAGTAAATGCAATGAAAAAGAGATGCTTGTATTAAAATAAATGAATTGATTAAGGAACCCAAACTGTCCCCTTTGCTTTTTCAAATGAAATAAATAATCACAAAAAGGTTTGCTATGTGCAGGTCATTGAAGCGTAGATTTCAATATAGCTAATTAGGTACAATTTGTGAACAATCTTAAAAAGGTGTAAGCCAGAAAAATAATAATGTTGCAACGATCAAATAAGAAGGCAGGCATAAAGGCATAAAATAGCAATTGTGAGACGCAGACATGACATGATAAAACAAGGGGAAAAGCAAACAGCAACACAGGAGAAAAAACGAGTGAAAAGAAAACTGTTGGACATCGAAAAACATTTATGCAGGAAGTAAACTCTTAAATCTAATCAGTGCAATTACGCGAGTGAATAAAGCAACGCAACTAATAAAACGTGTAGTGGCAATATTTTAGATATAAGAAATGTTTAAGCTTAATAATTTGTAAGAAAATTTAATTTAAAAAGTAACTGATTTAAACTTGGTTAATTTCCGTTTTTATATTTATTAGATTAGCATTTGTTTATAACGGAAATCATCAGATAACAATTGAATAAATTATAAAATTTACATGCAGTTTTGTGCTCCCTTATAATTAAAGTTTTTACATAACAAAATACCATTTTACCAATAAAAAATTGTACCATTGTGTTGAGCAAGTGCCAGAGCTTCTGTGAGAGTGTGGGTAGCTTTTTTCTCAACAAAAAAATTAATTTTCACAAGAAGCATTTCCGAGGCCGTTCGCCAGCATTCCAGCTCGTGATTTCGACCTTCGATTCGAGGAAAAATAAGGTTCCTGAGCCCGGGATTTCGACTGCAGCGCGTCAGTGAAGACTGTACGAGACCGTATAGCAGCAACAGCGCCGGAGAAGACTATTGCAGTGGCAGATTCCAGTTGGGGCACCTTTTCGAGGGTTGTAGCGCATCATCTCAAATCTCAAGGTACAGTTTTTAACTAAAATCAACGGCGTTACCTTCTGGAAGTTTGTAGGATTACGAGAGAAAACCTTACTGAACAAGATCCAAGTGTACTAAAATAGCCAGCGAGGACGCATTTCAGAATATTAACCAGTTGTGAGGTTAGGTAAACATTAACAATTGCAAAATTCGAGCGGCGTTACTTCTGACGTCATAAGACAAATTAATTCCTGAAACAAATGAGAATTAATAACCACCAAAGCACTACAATTTAAATAAGTACCTGTTCTAACGTTCACAAATTTGAATTTTAAAGTCAACAACGTTTACTGCCAGAATCAAACTACTTTGTATAATTTGACAGCAGCGTATACATTTGCGACTGCGTATTTGGAAATAATTTGGGCGCACAGTGGCGTACCACATCCGCAATCTGCAATTATAATTGCTAAAAACAAATCTCCTAAGTCGAGCATATTAAACCATTTCAATATAAACACACACAAAGCCAATGCGAACAGGAATGCTACTTATTTTTTCGCCCAGAAATCCAAAAACAAAACCTGTTACTCTTGTCTCTCTGTTGTCTACAACCCGTAGCCGAGATACTATTTTGCAACGCTAAACATGCGTTTACACAATCGGTCGTGTATTAATGGCAGTTAATTATATAAACTAATATTTCAATTTATTGCGATTTTGACATGTAACAAAGCATTTAGACATACACCTAAAATTTGGAATATTAAAGAAACAAAGTAAAACGGCAAAAGTCCTTTCATTTCTGAAGTTATGTAATTTTTTATTTCACATGAAGGATTAATCTGGGGCAATTTAGATTCGTTTACACGAAATGTCTCTTCGCCATAATTAGAATTGAAATTCACAAAGAGCAAATTCTCATTAAGCCTTTTCATTAATTGCTCTCATAAGCTGTCTATTAAACTAATACTCACACAGCTTTTAAAGAAGGTTCACTTTATGAGAATGGAAATTATAATATCATCGTTTAAATGCAGCATTTGCAGTTTAAAGAATTCGAAGTTGAACATTTAGTCTAAAATACTTCTTGCTAAAAATTGCTCCAGTGGTGTCATTGAATTCCAATCTAAATATACATTATTAAATAACACGGAATTCAAGCTTGATTATAATTTTTTATTTGTTCCTCACTTGTAAACATCAATTTATCAAGTCACTGTATTAATCAAGAAAGTTTATTTTAACAAGTTACTAACTTGTAAAATCTTTACATGTTAACTGTCAGTTTCACATGCGTGCTCACAGATAAGTGATTGCGTGTAAAGCTAGAGTTGTCTTCCTTAGTATGTGTCATATTGGTGAATTTAGTTGCTTGTCAGTTTGACATTTTGAATAAATGGTAAATTTCTAGTTATTTACAAGTGAGGAACAAATAAAATATTCAACAATACACTCAAGGTAACAGGTTTTACTTGGCTCAAGACGGTGACTGGCTCGCCTGCGGCTCACCAGTCATATCCTTCTATTCGCCAGTAAAAACCCTCTTACCAATAATAATGTTATAGATATTAACGACACGAGTTTGATTGCCAAAAACGAGGCGGTGAGCCGAGTTTTGCTGCAATCAAACGAGTCTAGTTAATTGCCATAAGCAAACGTGTATTGTTCAATATTTTAACTTCATCAATAAATTCTGGTTCAACATATTTTTTTATACAAAAAGAGTGCGGTAATATCCATTACCGCTCAGTGCATCATGATGTAGGCTGTCATAGAAACTGGCGAATATTACTCAAAATTGTTTGATTTTAACTGCCATTCAATACATACAAATTAAATTTTATCTGCTTCTAATATTCTATTAACGACGGAAACTTCTATAGAAAGTAGCTTGCCTTTAAATGACTGAAGATTGGTCAGTAGTTTGGAATTCAAAACTGGAGCGCACAGAATTTTTGATATATTTTATAAACCCTATTTACCATATGTTATCATAAGAATGAGGCATATTTTGTCATTTTCTTTAGGTTATTTTCTTGGGAATGTTTATGATATACTGGAATATTATTAGATGTTTAAAATAAATACATAAATTATAATAGTTAGTTGTTATCAAAATTGATTCTATCTGGTCCTGCTTTATTTCTTTGTCTGTCATTTTGACTTAACTCAGGATGTGTGTGGTCATATACTTTTTTAATATATTTTTAACCCGGTATAATAATTAAGTATTATTAATTTGATTTCAATAAAATAGTTCAATAGAATAGCCGGTAGACATTTCTCTCCGATCCCGGGAGAGGATAGGGAATCAACCCAGCCTACGTGAGCCTTGTCCCTCTTTCGCCTCCCATTACAGGAAGAGACCATGTCCGAACCCAATGTCCTACTCCATCATTAAATATCCCTTCCCAACCCAACCACGCGCCAACTCGCTTGGCAAGCGAGACGTTAATTGCCAAAACCTTCTAAATATATCATGCTAAAAATCGAGTTACAAAAAAGTCCTCAGGTGGGTCGAGATAAGATTTCGGAATCCCGCACCAATAAAACATTGGTCAGCCTCGCGGAATTTGAGGGAGGCAAAAACTTGATTAATAATATAAAAAAATGCACAAAACTCTGGATAGCAACTTACAATATAAGAAAAATAAGGACAAGCAAACACCTGGAAGAATTGGTGCAGAAACTGGGATGTCGTAAGGCTGTGCGAAACCAGACTACAAGAGAAAAAAGGATCACTCTAAAATCTGGCCATGTCGCTAAAACAATTCTGAAACAAATCAAAGCTCATATGGAGTGGCATTCATAGTGAATAACAGCATTGCACACCAGATAAGCAAATATCGAGCAATATCAGATAGAGTTATATACCTTCCATTAAGAATTAAAAAAAGATATAACTTAGAAATTATACACTGCTATTCCCCAACAAGCAATTCAGACGAAGAATGAATAAAAAAGCTATATGAAGAAATTGAGCAAGCCAGAAAAATAGAGAAAGCTGTCTACACTATCGTGACAAGGAACTTCACTGCCAATATTTGAAGCAAACAACCAAATAGCTCTGAATACGTAGGAAACTTAAGCATTGAAGGACAAAATAACAGGGGATATGCTATGGAAAATGTTCTGTCGAAGGAGAAATTGTACTGCAAGAATACGCTTTTCAAAAAGCCAGTCCAGCGAAGATGGACGTGGTGCAGTCCACACAAAAAAGTAAAAAACGAAATCGACTATATCCTCTCTAACCGAAAGCATATTATCAAAGACGTGTCCGTTATGAACAGATTTAATACGGGAAGTGACCACAGGTGAGTAAGAGCATACATAGAAATAAATACCAAACGAGAAAGACAACAATTAATAAATAAAACCAAGAGCCCAACAATAGAAAGAAACTAGAGCCAATAGAGAACCACTATAAAATGCAAATAAATGAACTGACAGAAAAATAACACAAGACAAATAATAACAAGAAGTATATGTATGAAAGTTAAAATTAGAAGCGCAGCAAAATTAAGTTCAGAAACTGTAGAATTAATAAAAGAAAGGAGACTACTGAACCGATATGATCCAGAATATAATGAAAAGGACACCATTAAAGCAAACAAGAACATCTAAGTGCTGAGATTAAATTTGTCAACATGCAAACAGAATATTGTGAAGACTAAGGATAACTAAAGAATAATGATAAACGATAAAAGATCCAGTGCAAACGTAATCCTGCAATTCTATGGTAACCTATATACATCAACAATACCACAACCACAAAGTCAGACAAGAAGCATAACGTGGGATCTGAAGAGCAACCATATCAGAACTGAATCATGCTCTCAAACAGATGAAAGACGGGAGATCTACCGGAGATGATCATATAACAACCGGGATGCTAAAATTAAGCGGGACCAAGCTTACGAACGCACGAAGTGTGTGAAAATGCAGAAATAATACTCTTATACAAAAAAGGGTGATAATACAAACATAGCAAATTATCGCAACGTTAGCCTGCTCTCACATCTATATAATTACTAACAAAAATTATAACGAATCAATTAACAACAAAACTTGACTCCTATCAGTCCCTCGAACAGGCAGGCTTTCGCAAAGGCTTTCCAATAATCGATCATCTGCAGACAGTTAGACAACTTATTGAAAAAACAACTGAATACAAAATTCCTCTCTCAGACTAGACTCCCTGTATTCTATCCTCCTAAAGAACATCTACCAGCAAGCAACGTTCCACATTAAAATCGAGGATGATATAAAAACTGACCGAATTCCTCTAGGCAAAGGAGTTTGGCAAGGGGACACTATATAACCTAAACTATTCACTCTGGCATTGGAGAAGGTGTCAAAAACTAACATTAACCGAGAGAGGAATAAACATAGACGGCAATCAACTTAATAACCTGAGGTTTGCTGATGATATAGTTCTAATAAACGCAGACATACAAGAATTTAGTACAATGCTGAACGAACTAAATGAGCAATCGAAGAAAATAGGATTGAACATGAATATAAATAAAACAAAGATTCTTAGCAATGACGAACGACTAATAAATATAGATAACAAGCCTATAGAAAAAGTAGACCATTATATAAATCTAGGACACACCATAAAACTCTGGAAACAAAATCAGAGTGCTGAAGTGAAGAGACGAATAGATTTGGCTGGGACTGTATTTGGCAACCCTAGCTTCACCTTCAGAGATAAAGAAACTCTAATGGCGCTTAAAAGGAAAGTGTATAACAGCTGCATACTACTCGTTGAAGCTTACGGTCTAGAAACTATGGCCCTGACCAAGAAGAGTATCGAGAAATTTTGTGTATGCCAAAGAGCTATGGAACGAGCTATGTTGGGAAAAAGACAGACAGACAGATGGACTGCAAAACTTACACATTGGAGACCACGAACCAGCGAGTGTTGGTCTCAAAAGAGATGGAGAGACGATGTAAACAAATTGCCGGAACCCAGTGGAGAAAGACTGCAGAAGACAGACTGGCATGGAAACATTTAAAAGAGGCCTTTATCCTGCATTGGATGTACACGGGCTGAACAAGAAGAAGAAGAAGGGAAAAGAAACTTGTTCAATTAAATAATTTTAACATGACAATCTCTCTCTCTGGTTGGAACATGCAATTTACTTATTCTCAATTCAATATTATTTTATGTCCAAACTTTAAATCAAGTATTAGCTTTCTTTCAATTAAACTATTCTTCGACAGTTCATGGAACAATCCACCTCACAAAACACAACAAACAACTATTCTCATTTATTTCAAGTAACTATGTATCATCCCCTGAATTGTTTAGCTTATGATACAGCCTTTCACTACAACTCCTCTCAATCCTTCTGGTCTTTGCAAAATTATGTTGACACACCTTCAGCTATCCACATCAACGCTTTCTATTCGGATCAAATTGCCACGTTGAGCCTCTCAACTTCCACAAACGTCCAACTAAACACCTCCAATTCGTTCACTGCAAACGGGCATTTTAATGCAAATGATCCACGATGTTAAATATTACAATACGATACATTGCTGCTACTTCCCATTGACTAGTTCCAATCCAGTCGCAGCAATAGTTTTACACAACCCCTAATTCAGTTTGTTAAACTTTACATTCTTGAATATTTTCTTCTAGTCTACTTTATTTCTTACAATTTGTAGTAATAACACTTCCCTTTGGTTAAGTTGTACTTTATTCAGTAAACTATTCAACTATATTTAATCCAATACAAATTATAGTATCTTAGTTTTCAAACTAATATTCAAAAATTTATGTTTTGGCTCCGAAATCTTAGCACCCAGCTTAGCCACCCAATAACATAGTTACTTCTTTTCTATTAAATAATGTACATTATTAAAATTTCAACACTTAGAAATTTAACAATTATATTTCATTTCTTAAATTAGTGTAATCTTTTAACCATCAATTTGTATTAATTTTATAAAATAAACATAACGCAAAAGTTCTCCAAATAAATCAATCATAATTGAAGCCGTATACTAATTATACAGCTGAACTTGTATTCAATTATATCCTTGCAATTTGAAGAAGGTATGAATTATTATCTTTATTCGTTGTTTATAAGTACATAATCATGACAACGGAAAACGAGAAAAAAATTTCATTTTCATCAAATGGTCATACTACTTGTTTAAATGGCTTGTCAAGGAAGTACCCTAGCAAATGAGTTCTGAAACTAAACATTTTGAAAATATCAAAGATAAAAACGTTATCTTCTATAAAAATGTACTATTAGTGTTTGTATCTCTGGTATCTCCATTGTCACTCGTTGCCGAATAAATACATAAATGATATGTACTGTTTGAGGCTTTCGCGGTTACTCGAATTATTCTCCTTAGCATAGAATTTCGGCTTAGACCGCGTAGTATTTGTATATAAACACCCAGCATTTTCTGGCTTAATGTGCCTTGCACCTTGTGAAGTCGAGCAAAAACCCGCGCAATGGCCATGCTCTTTGGTGGCTCGTGTTGTTTGAGTATCTTGAGAACGAGGATACTTAGGCAGATTTGGCCGTTTTGCTGTTTGTGCATCCATATTCACTAACGTTTCGCTAGACCTTGCAGCTTGCATCATCAGAGTGAAAGTCGCACTAGGAACCGAAGGTCGGTGTGGAGCTATTTATAGTCCTCTGTGCCAAGCGCGCGGAGTGGCGTAACGCTGGTTGGTCATCCGAGTGTAACGTAATCCGTGGGGCGTGGCCGTATGACGCACAGCGGTTGTAATGCTTTAGATCGTGTATCACAGGGGTCCACGTTTTACTAAGCTTAAAGCCATCTTCCCTGTTGATATTATTTGGATGTTTTTCTATTTCTATGGCTTCACGTATCACTCGCGGGAAGTAATGAGGTATTCTGGCAAGTACTCTGGCATGCTCAAAAATTCTAGAGTGTGCCCATTTGTAAATGTATGCTCAGCTACGGCTGATTTTGTGATGCGTTTGTGTTTGCAATCGCCTTTGTGTTCTTGGAGTCTTAGATCAACGGAACGACCAGTCTGTCCAATGTAACTCGAGCCGCAAGAACAAGGAATGCGATGTACGCCAGCGGAGATTCCAAGATTCCAAGTTTAAAAACCGCTGGCGTATTAATTCTGAAAATCAATACCCAACTACGCTAAATATGAAAGCCAAGGCTGCTTACATGAATGTGCTATACTATATACGTTTGTTTTACATACAAATAAAATTATTGGAACTGCAATACTCAAATAACAGAAGACGTAAATAATAAAGATTAATATATAGTCGAATAGCTACGGGCTACGAGCTACATTCTACTTGTATTTACAGCTTGCATACACTACAACTAACAAAATGTCAAACGTTAACACTACCACGAAAGTTTACGAAAATATTTTTAAAACTGCCAATTCACATTAAGTTGCTTCTGTTTCACGCGTACTCCCTTGAAGACATTTGCTGACTCACCCGCCTTGCAGCTGGCGCCCGAATTAAGTGTTAAAGTTTGACGCAAACGTGTACTCTAAATTCGACTTACATTGTACCTTAGCACTTGATCAAATACATTGGTCGTAAATGGACTAACCTGGTTTTACCTTTGCTGTCAGCGAGACCGTAGATGTTGGCCTCTGAATGGCGTCGCTGTTCAAATTTGCACCTACGTAACAAGCTCACTACGGAAGGCGGATGATTTCACTTGAAATCACTGTAGAAACTCCCAGCTGTTAGCTCTATGAATCTCGGAGATACGCCCCAAAAGTGTACAACACTTCTCTGGGCTCGGATGTCGGCTCGAAGAACGAAGTCTTGGCCGCTACTCTCCGTTTAAACCTTCTCCTGTCGCAATAAAACCACTAATGTCTTCAGCTTCCCACAAAGTACAGCGAAACGTGCCCTACCAGTTTATTTTTACCTACGGCGTTGATTGGCGCCGTTTTTCAATATACTATCGGAAAGCACGGGAATTAAATGTTACACTTTATTAGTAGCTTCAGCGTACTTATGCGAACGTTTTGTCCGTCTGTCTGGATCGCCTGTAACTTTCGAACGGCTACAGATATCGAAATTTTGAAAGGGGGCAAAGTTGTTGTTAAGGTCCCGAGCATCTTCATGCGCTATTTGGTTTTGGCGAAAGGTCAACCTGTTTTCGCAGTGCTGAAGCTACTCTTTAGACCTGTACTTGAGCAGTTTATTTATTATTGAAAATTAAAGAGTGCACATTACTTATTATAAAAAAATATTAATTACACAATTTGTACATCTATTATCTGTAGTTTATAGAAAGAAAATACACACGGACAGATATCTAAATGCTAACTCACACCATCATCCAATGCAAAAAGCAACAGTTCTCCAAACTTTGTCGACAAGAGCCGTTCGTATATCAGATGCAGAAAATTTAGAGAGAGAAAAGCTACATCTGTTTGACTCTTTATAAAAGAACGGATACACAACTAACGCCATACGAAGAGCGCTGGACAAAACTCTGACAAAAAAGGCTAAAGAAGAATCCCCACCTCTGGAAGGCTTAGCATTTTTACCTTACGTTAAAGGCTCGATTGATAAGATAGGATGTGTCCTGAAACAATGCAACATCAAAACTGTGTTCACGAGCAAGGAAACTATGGGTAACGGCTTCAGATCGGTAAAAGACAAAATTCCAAGTTTAAAAACCGCTGGCGTATATAGCATTCTTTGTTCTTGCGGCTCGAGCTAAATTGGACAGACTGGTCGTTCCGTTGATCTAAGGCTTCACAAAATCAGCCGTAGCTGAGCATACGTTTTACAAATGAGCACACTTTAGAATTTGAACACGCCCGAGTACTTGCCAGAATACCTCACTACTTCCTGCGAATAATATGTGAAGCCATAGAAATAGAAAAACATCCAAATAATATAATTTAAAAAAATGGCTTTAAGCTTAGTAAAACGTGGACTTCTGTGATGCACGGTCTAAAGCATTACAACCACTGTGCGTCATACGGCCACGCCTCACGGATTACGTTGTACTCGAACGACCAATCAGCGTTACGCCACTGCGCGCGCATGGCACAGAGGACTATAAATAGCTCCACACCGATCTTCAGTTCTCTACCGAGCTCTGTAGTTTAGTGGTTAGCGTGCTTAGCATTCGGGAGGTCACGGGTTCGATTCCAGCGACCGTCTGCTCTGATTCAGGTATTTAGGTGGTTTTCCCGACTCAATAGAGTACCTTCTCTGAGGGAAATGCTGGGGCAGTATTTCTCCACCTTTCCTGGCATCTCTCCATTCTCCAACCGTCCTTTCTCTCATCCGTCCTATAACTTCCGTTCTTGGCGAAAGAGGGACGCAAGGTGCCTATCGCAGCACGCCCCTAGTTGGGGGAAATTACCTTGGACCTTTACCTTTTTACCTTCAGTTCTTAGTGCGACTTTCACTCTGATGATGCAAGCTGCAAGGTTGTGCGAAACGTTAGTAAATATGGATGCACAAACAGGAAAGCGGCCAAATCTGCCTAAGTATCCTCGTTCTCAAGATACTCAAACAACAGGAGCCACCAAGGAGCATGGTCATCGCGCGGGTTTTTGTTCAAGTTCACAAGGTGCAAGGCACATTGAGCCAGAGAATGCTGGGTGTTCATATACAAATACTAGACGGTCTGAGCCGAAATTCTAGGTTAAGAAGAATAATTCGAGTAAACGCGAACGCCTCAAATAGTATATAAGATCGTATTTTCCACGCCCACATATGAAAATGACAGTTCGATACACTCAAGTAGGGACGAAAAATGACATGATTCACTCGGACATTGTCATAACGAACGTGTTTGTTATGAAAATATAGTCATTTATATGTCATTTCAACCTAACAAATACTGAAAATATGTCATATTAACCTAAGATGTACTGAAAATATGTCATTTCAACCTAAACACTACTGTACTGACAATCTGCTGACATTGACAGTTCTCTGAATAAAGCTGTAATTTATTAAATTATAAAATTGTATTTTCTATTTTCGTGAGAAAAAGCTAACTTTTCTCATTACATAATTTGGTTAGAAAATGAAGGTAATCTTCTTACTAGGGAGTAAAGTAATTATGTTTTCCACTAGTGAGAAAAGTAATTACTTTTCGTACTAGGTGGAAAAGTACTTACCTTCCTCACTAGGCAAAAAAGTAAATATTATAGGTAAGTAAAGTTTTTCTAACTTTTTCCTTTAAAAATAGATAAAATCTTGTATGTAACACTTGAGAACACGCATAATTTCCTTACTTCTGTGCTTGAAGAACTCGACTTCGCTCCGTTCTGCAATGGACACGCGCAAGGAAATGATGTCCTTTTGCAACTAGTAACATTAATCGTTTTGTTGTGTCGTAGGAAAAATAGATAAATAATGTGTCAGTGCAAAGAAGAAATGTTATGTCACATATCATACACAAGTTAATACTTCGCCTTAAATCCGAGAAGCTTTATGTTAACTGAAGAATGTAACGAAGTGAATAAATTATTAACACCTAAAACGTCAGTAAAAAACGTTGATTGTCTAGTTACTACATTTAGTGAACAAATAACATTGTCTATTCCAGTGGAAGCACAAATAAATCTTGTATTTCTTAACAGTGTCACTCGACGAAGCTGTCGAAGTACTACTGTTATCAAGAAATGTCATTAAAGAAAGCTCATAGACGCTTTCTAAAGTAAATTTTGATATAAAGGACATATTCTGCGATTGAAACAATCTGGAGCTAACATGGAATTACGTACAATTTTCTTCGTAGTGTTAAAAGTTAAAAGTAGTGCTTTTACTAGAAGTTTAAATCGCATGGGGATGAGTGGGATGAACCTAGCCGGTGACATTTTGATCCAAGGAAGTTTACCACTGCAGTATTCGACAGTTTTAATCACGAAAAATTTACAAAAAAAACTGGATTAAATGTTACTCATGTTACTGTTGCAGTGCTGTTCAAAAAAAAGTCCTAAACAGTTCAAAAAAAGTCGAACATGACTGATGACGTTAATATAAATTACGAAACGGCTGCAAACCAGCAGTGTGGTTCGGTTCAGTAAATCTCGATTAAGTATAAATACAACTAAACCAGTAAATCTTTTGTTTACACTTAAAAAAGTACAGATAGATATAGGTGAAGTAAGCACTAAATTTCTTGGATTGGAAGTCAATAAAGCGTTAGAATGGAATGTACACGGTGAAAATGTAGCAATAAGGCTGTGTAAGAATATATTTTTGATTAGAAGTCTGACCAGCTCTGTGCCAACGAAAGTATTGAGAATCGCATACTTTGCCCTAATACACCCGGAGTCTACTCTGCCTCTGTGTACAAAGCGTTCAGGCTTCAAAGACGCGTAGTCAGAATTCTAGCACAAAAAGGTTACCGAGATGACTGCAGAGAGAATTTCGTGGTTCTGCGTATTCTCACTTTACCTTGTCAGTACATGCATATTAGCCTACTTGATTTATATTAAAGCTCATCTGTAGAATCTGACTACTCACGAGCAGATTCCTGACCACGACACTAGACACAAATCTAGGTTATGCTCCAACCCTATAAGGTTGTGTAAATCTCAAATTGGAACCAAATATTATGGCATAGTTACCTGAATATGTTACCTGAAACAATAAGAACTCTCCCTGCAAAAGAATTCAAAACTACTGTAAACCAGTATTTGCTAAAGAAGTAATTATATACGCTTGAGGAGTTCTTAACCCGCAACTGTATTGTTGTAAAACAATAACAATTGTCATATTTTTCTCTACATTTTGTTATTTACTAGACTTGAAGATGGCTATTGTTATTTGTTTTTGACTTGTGTAAAACAAGTATGTTGCACCAATAAACACTATGTATATGATTATAACTCCAGTATATCACAAACATATCATTCTAACATATTAAGCATGAAATATATTTTCTAAATATTTAGGTAGAACGTGTGTTCTTTTTAAGGGGTAAATGCAAAAACCCGACCTTCAAAAACTGATCATTTTTGCTCTTGGTAACAAAGAAAAAATGTTTATCTTAAATCTCAAATATGAAACGCAATTGCGTTACTTCGGGGACCAACCAACAATATACAACAATGTACCAAGCGTAAAAACTATTCGGTTAAATATATACACAGTGAGCATCTTAAAAACAAAGATGTTTTGTATTTTTCCTTTATCTCAAGAGGTATTTATGATACAAGTTGTAGTGGACCCGATTCGTCTGACCAGAGCTTTTCAATATATAAACCCGCTCATAAAGCTGATCTGTAACTCTTGTGCTGTACTAATTGGGTTAAGGAAGCAATCAAAATAGCGCGACAAAATATGCCATATCCTAATTGAAATGAAATAAACAAAGTTGAGATTGTGTAGCGATTGTTAAAAAATATACTTGAAGTTTGAACAGAACGTAATAATTGCTTATTACAAGCTGTATATGTCACCGACGTGACAAGTTGACTGCCTAATCAGTGCGTCACGTACTCTAAGAAATGCTATTATTACATTTTTTGTTATTTAAATAATTTGTTGTTTTCATGTGTGTTCTTAGCTAAAAATTAATTTTTTCTACGGTCACCTTTAAAACTGACTATTAAGCGCTCACTGTCAATGCGAAAAGTTAGCGATTCACACATTTTTTCCCTAGTAACCATTTTAGCATCGCAACCACGTAAACAATGTCTTAATGAAATAATCGCGTCACTTCATTTTACTTTACGCATCGCCATGGCTAACTTGATTATTAATTTAATTCGTCATTTTTCTGGAACTGCCTAAAATTATTGACAATTGCATCACGGTGCGTCCATTATCACGCAACAGATTTATTGAGTTTGTGAGTTTTTGTGAAGTTGAAGATGGAATCTGAAGGTAATTGCACCCCGCCTGAAGTATTTGAAGCGACCCAGACAGCAACCAACGAGTGTTGTTGCCGGCCAAATCGCGCGCCCTTTATGAACGGCGGTACAACGACTTCATCAAATGGTGTGTATCAAAATTTCAATTATTTAACCATTTTGTTATTTATTTAGGACCGTAGAAAAAATTTTGTATGTATTTCGAGTGTAAAGAGCCTTTTGGTATTCGGTTGCTTTTTCGCGCCTCGCTACCGCTCGGCACGAAACTCGCATCCTCATACCAAAATGGCTCCCTTTACACACTAAATACATAAATATCTATTTCAATTTTTTGGAGATGTTTAAAAATTTCCCATACCAGAACTTAATTCAAATTTGTTTATCTGAAGACTTTAAAGATTTGTAATTGGAAATAGTTATTTATTATACTCGACGATAAAGTTTTATTTTACCGACAAGGGAAAATTTTTAATTTTCGAGCGACGAAGAAGGGAGTAAATGAATTTCGCCAGTGGATAATAAAATTTATCGTTTACTATAACATTCTATCTTTTTCTATTGCAAAAACAATTAAAAAAATAATAATTTAAATAAACATTAAAAAATTAAAGTACTTTATCCACCCTTGAGGTTAAAATGCTAGTTGATCTATTATGAGTTGATAAAGTAGCATTTTAACATCTGCTATAGAAACAAATTAATATAAAATGTTAATTACTTCTTTAGAATTTTTATTATCTAACGCAAAGTACATTCCGATTATTGAAATCATCCGATTATGCCCATCACTAGTAAAGATCATACAAATACAACAATATATAATTAATAATTATTATATTATTATAAATCGCCAGCAATCGAAAACCATAAAGGTGTATCCAGATAGATTTCATTCATATCCACAATTACTTATTGCACAAACTCCTTAGAAATCAAATAACAATCATTTATACAATTATTATAATTAACGATTAACTGAGTTTCTCTGCTATCTGCAAGTTACAATACCGATGCAGATGACGCTGAACCGCGTAACCGGCAAACCGGCGAAATCGAAACGAATCGAGAGCCAACATTTATTCGAATGATTATTCAAATAATCAAAATGAATACCCAACTAAGCTAAAAATGAAAGCCAAGGCTGCTTACATGAATGTGATATACTATATACGTTTGTTTTACATACACACAAATAAAAGAATTGGTAACGACAATACTCAAATAACATAAGTCGTAAATAATAAAGGTTAATATCTAGTCGAATAGCTACGCGCTAAGAGCTACATTCTACTTGTATTTACAGCTTGCATAAACTACAACTAACAAAATGTCAAACGTTAACACTACCACGAAAGTCTACGAAAATATTTTTAAAGGCGTTTACTATAACATTCTATCTTTTTCTATAGCAAAAACAATTAAAAAAATAATAATTTAAATAAACATTAAAAAATTAAAGTACTTTATCCACCCTTGATGTTAAAATGCTAGTTGATCTATTATGAGTTGATAAAGTAGCACTTTAACATCTGCTATAGGAAACAAATTAATATAAAATGTTAATTACTTCTTTAGAATTTTTATTATCTAACGCAAAGTAATATATTTGCATAATTTTTATGTTTTTTATGCAGGGAGCAACATTTTTCAATTCTAATTAATATCTATTTAAATGGCTTCTAGAAACTCTAATTCAGCCTTGTTAACATATAAATTGGATAAAGAAAGATCTCCTGATTTAGACAACTGTAAAAAAACATTTACAGGATGTTTGTAACAGTAATTCATTAACAGGGCTATAATCGAGTTTCCAGAAGCCATTTAAATAGATATTAATGAGAAGTGAAAAATATTTCTCCTAAAAAGCGCCTTGCATAGTACACTTAAAAATTATGTAAACATACTACTCTTCGGTAGATAATACAAAATCTACAGGAGTAATTAACATTTTATACTATTTATCCAATTATAAACTTTTAAAGTCTTCACATAAAAAAATGAATTTTAATATTAAGACTTGTTGGTATCCGAAACTTGAAAAAATATTTAAAAAATTTAAAATGAATTTTTAGCTAAAGTTAAAAAAGTTAGTTGTTATCTTGCCTTGAGATTGTTCAGTTATCTAAAAATAACCCACTGTAAAAAAATCTCATTGAAAACTTACTTAATTTCAGAAAAATAGCACCTTTTGGATTTTGACAATTTCAATAAACTCCATTTTCTAAATAAGTAAAAATCACTCGGTATATATGATAGGGGCTAAATAGGTCAAGCACAAATTTGACGTAAAAAGTTTTTTTGAAAACTCAAAAATATTTTTTACCATTTTATGCCGGCTTTTTGGCAGTCACCATAGAAAATTAAATGTCTAGTTTTTTAAACCCTCTGTGGTAGAAAACTTTAGAAAAGAAACATTTTTACTTTTTCTAGGCAAAAATTTATTTATTTTACAGTGTATATAACAACCGTAAAGTAATTTTACTTTCTTAGGTTTTAAAAAATTATATATATTTGGATATACAAATACATAATGCAGTTTGGGATTGTGTATTGCCGCATGGTATTCATAATGGAAATATCAATTACACTTATCGCTATGTCGAGCAACATGTCCGGCCCACTGTCACTTAAGGGAACATATCTTCTGGGTTATATCGCTAACTTTAGTGCGCTGTCTTATCCATTGCTTGGTTTTATAGTCTCTAAGTGATATTCCTAATATTTTTCTCTCAATTGCTCTCTGATGTACTTGCATTGTGTTTAGTGTCTTTTTATTTAATACCCAAGTCTCACATCCGTAAGTGGTAACGGGGCGGATGCACTCATTATAGATTTTTGTTTTTAGTCTTGTTGGTAATTTCATTTTCATCATATAATTTAGTTTTCCGTAGGCTGCCCAGCTTAGTCTAATTCGTCTTTTTATTTCTGTATCTTGACTATCCTTCTTGAGCGTTATTGCTTGTCCTAAGTATACGTAAGCGTCCACTATATCAATATGTTTTTCTTTTACAATTAATATGTTTGAACTTGTTTGTTGGTTTGTCATAATTTTGGTTTTGTTTTTATTCATTTCAAGGCCGATTTTTTTTGCTTCCAAGTTCAGTTCTTCTAACATTTCTTTTAGTTCATCTTTATCCTGGGCAAATACGATAACATCATCAGCAAATTTCAAGTTGTTTAGTTTTTCTCCTTGTATCGTGACTCCTCGTTGTTCCCAGTGGAGATTCTTGAAAACATCCTGCAATACCAGCGTGAATAATTTTGGCGAGATGATGTCGCCTTGTCTGACTCCTCGTTGTATTTTAATTTTATCGGTTGTTTGGTGAGTTCTTATTCTCATTGTAGCTTTGCTGTAGATGTATTTGATTAGGTCTATATACCTCTGGTCAATTCTGGCATTCCTCATTGCATTAATTATTGCCCAAGTTTCCACTGTATCAAATGCTTTTTTGAAATCTATAAAAGCCATCCATATATTTAAGTTATATTCGATACTTTTCTCTGTAAACTGTCTGACTGTGTGGAGGTGTTCTATTGTGCTGTATTCTTTTCTGAACCGGGCTTGTTCTGTGGGTTGATAGATTTCAAATTTTCTTTCTAGTCTGTTTGTGACGATTCTCATAAACAACTTATAGACCTGTGACAGCAAACTTATGGGTCGGTAATTCTCGAGGTCAGTCGAGTTACCCTTTTTGAATATAAGGATAGTTATTGAATTTTCCCATTCGGTTGGTACTTTTCCTTGTAACAGGAATCTGTTGAACAATTTTCGTAATTCTTGTTTTGTTGTTTTCTCTCTGTCTTTCAACATTTCTGGTAGAATGTTATCGTCACCTCCAGCTTTGCCATGCTTCATCTGCTTTAAAGCCAATTCAATTTCTTCTATTTCGATTTCTGGTAGTTCTTCCGAATTTACATTGATAATACGTTCTTTTGATTTTTCGTTGTTATGCAGGTTTACTTCTTCGGAGACTTTTGATTTGTATAGGTCTACATAGAATAGTTCTGTAATTTCCAGCATGTGTTTTCTATCTGTTATTATGTTTCCTTGTTTGTCTTTCAGTCTATACATTTCCTTCCTTTGACATTTATTTCTCCTAAAAACATTTAATCCCCTATTATTTTCAATCAGTGTTTCTACCTTAAGAGTGTCATATTCTAATATATCGATCTTGGCTGATTTACGGACAGCTTTGTTATTTTCTGTATATTCCATAGTATTCTTTTACCCGCTCTTATAGGATCTCGTCTTTTTTCTAGGAGGTTTTTTAGTTTTTTGTGAAAACTTGTCAGGTTTTATTTTTTTGTTCTTGGCTATTTTTGCAGATGTTTCTCTTATTATGTTCCCTATTCTAGTGTTTGCTTCATCGATGTTCTCATTGTCTTGTCCTAGGTGTCGTTCAAAATTCTTGCTGAGCTGTTTTTTATATTCTTCTTTCTTTGGTTGAAGTAATATTCTATCTATTATCTTGGCATTGTTCTTGAATATTCTTGCTCTTTCTAGTTGTACATTTATTATTATTTTGTTCCTGACCATTCGATGGTCGCTTCCTGTTGAGAATGAATTTAAAACGCTGACATCTTGAACGATGTTTTTATGAGTTGGGAGTATAAAATCTATTTCATATTTTGTTTCTCCACTCGGGCTAACCCATGTCCATCTTCTTGAATCTTTCTTCTTGAAGAACGTATTCATTATGTAAAGTTTTTCACCTTCTACAAAGTTTTCTAGCATATCACCTCTCTTGTTTCTTGTCCCTAAACCGAATTTTCCTATATAGTTTTCAGACCTGACAGTGCTACCAACAATACAGTAGTGAATGATATCACCACAGCCATAGCAGATATATTTCTGGCTATTGCGTTAGTAATAACAATTTTTCCTATTTTTTGAAAAAGGTTAGTATTTTAGGATAAAATAAACCATGTTACGATATACGTAACTTTATCTGCTTTCTACATTACTCGAGAATTTTAAAGAACTCGCTCCTAACGTCGCTCGTTTCTTTCAAACTATTCTCTCGTAATGTAAAAAGCTTGATAACGTTACTTGCATCGTAAATTACTATTAGATCTTATTTTTATTCTATAAAGTGCCAGGAGTAAGTAAATCGAATCTATTCCTCCCATCAATTTATTTTAAATCAATATGACTCTTCGACACTTTACCTGTATTTTTGCTTGGATTTTAAGTGAAAACGTTTCACAGAGGTTTCTGGAGAAGCCTCCACAAAGGTATTCAACAAGTACACTACTCTAGTATCCACCATCCATTTGATCATTCTTAACGTATGTCCCATAAGTTTTGAGAAAAAATATTAACAGCTATATTTCATGTTGCTTTAATTTTATATTAAATTCAAGGACAAATAGTTATTTCTACAGCCACATTTAATAGAATTATATGCTTAAACTAGCGAAACTAGCGCGAGGTTCGTTATTTGTGTATTAAATAAGGACTAATTATTTTCTGTCAATCCATCCCATCCTATCTCAGTCCCCGTCCCCGTCCCTTTCTCCGTCCCCGTCTCCGTACCGTCCCATCCCGTCCCGTCCCGTTCCGTCCCGCCCCGTCCCCTTCTCTTCCATCCCATTCCTTCCCTTTTCGTCCCGTCCCGTTCCGTCCCGCCCCGTCCCGTTCCGTCCCGCCCCGTCCCGTCTCGTCCGTTCCCGTCCCGTACCGTCCCTTCCCTTCCCGTCCAGTCCCGCCCCGTCCCGTCTTGTCCCTTCCCGTCCCGTCCCTTCCCTTCCCGTCCAGTCCCGTCCCGTCCAGTCCCGTTCCATCTCGTCCCGTCCCGTCCCCTCCCCTCCCTTTTCATCTCATCTTTTCTCTTTCCGTCCCGTCCCGTTCCGTACCGCCCTGTCCCGTCCCGTCCCGTCTCTTCCCTTCCCTTTCCTTCTCGTCCAGTCCCGTCCAGTCCCGTCTCGTCCAGTCCAGTCCACCGTCTTGGACTTAAAAATAAATGCATTTTTGCAATCAACGTCCCAAAAAGCCTCAATAACGACACCCATATAGTATTTTAGGCTTATTTACCTCATTTCACTCCCTAAGGGGTTGATTTTCGTAAAATCACGAAATACGTATTTGCTTATTTGTTTGTAGGAGAACTCCTACGAAGTTTCAAGTCTGAATGTCTATTTAATATTATTTCTTCATACAAAATTGGAACCCCCATTTTACCCCTTTAGGTGTTCAATTTCGAAATATCCTTCCTTATTCCTTGTATACATCATAAAGGGAACCTCTGTGAAAAATTTCTGCTTTCTAGGTCCAAGGGTTTGGGCTGGGCGTTGATGAGTGATTGAGTGACCCCTATTTTAAATAGAACACCCGGTATATTATTACATTTTTGAATTCAGCTAAAAATTCTAGAGGAAATTTGTTTTTTGAACTAACACTATTTTGTACCGTTTTCGTAAAATTTGTAATTTTGAAAATTTCTGACAAATGCTTAAAAATTTTAAATCAAATTTTTGGCTAATTATAAGATCACTGTAAAAGAAAGTTGTGTGCGTGTATCACACCAGATTTTTAAAAATTAAGTGCAGTTGAATAAAATATAAAGAGGGGCCTACAACCATTTATTTTGTGCAGTAAATCAGTATATTTCATATTTTAACCAGCCTAGTAATTTAATGACAGGCAAAGTTCGAACCCAGTAAAATATTAAATAGTGAATTGCCTATTTGGATTTGCCCTAACTTATACAATATATCAAATTCATTAAATAATCAGACAATCATTAAGTAGGAGCTATTTCAGTCGCTCTTATTGGTTATAGTAATTTGTCTGTATTTCTTCCAGTTCCAATGTTAGGTCTTTTTGTTATATTATTGAAGGGTAAATCATTTCCGATTTTCCAGAATATTTAAAATGTGTAATAAAGATTTAACCACATTAAATGCTTATTATTATTACATGACACGGAAAGTGATTTATACACGCTTCCGAGTCACGTAATATGGAGGTGTTTATTACTGATTAAAGCTAGAAAATTCTTAATTGTAATACCAACTGATTTGTGCTTAATTGATTCATAGTTTTACTGAATGTTTCTATTGTCTGTGTTGCCGGCGAAATTTGTTTTATAATGACATAAGCTTGATTTGCCTGTTATTCCTGTAATTTTTTGATAGCGTTTTCCAGCCATTAGTACTTGTTTTTGAGAACTATTAAAATTCCCAAACAAAAAATGTTATAACTACAGTGATGCTAGAACTCTCAGAGGTACGTAATAAATTTTGCGAAATACTCTTGACTTGACAGTGTGTTGCATTATTCAGTTGTATCATTTGTTGAAACCTGAAAGTAAGAATATTTCATGAGACGGTGTGACAGCTCTTTATCACCAGCATTCAGAGGTCGCTGAGGATGTTGAACTTTGAAGTTACTTGTAATAAATAACTTCTTTCGCCGAAATTCAATTTCGTTCTACTTATTAAAGCAATTAAAGCAGGTTATTGAGTTACTTATAATTCTGATTTTAAATTCATTTATATTGTACTTATATAGACTGCGTAAATTTGTAAATTAATCATGAGAATTATTTGCTAATAAGACCTACGTAGCCGTTTTATGGCTACGTTGATGATAAATAGAACAATGTCGTCGGCTACAGTTACTATCAAGGTTAAACTCAATCCCTTTTGTTCGCACTGCCATGTTGTAGTACCTGAATAATAAGCGATCGCATTCATTATATTATCTCTGGCAGCAGGGGTAAGAATCGATAGGTCGAATTTCCGCTTCTTACCTATCACACAGTGCTGAAGCTGGATTTGATCTCAGTTACTCAATTTCCTGTAGGGACATTTCCGCATCTTTTACTCCTCAGGTGTTCGGCAATAAGTAATTTGTATTTGATACGTTGACAGAGCTTTGACGTAATGTATAGACGCGTATCACTGCTAGTTGGCAATAAAATTTTAGAATTATTGATGCAATTTGTATTTTTCAGGTTGAATTAACAAAATGATCAAAATATGACTGCAAAGAATCATATCAATTTGTGAATTGAAGTTATATGCAACCTTTCTTCCTGTCATTATTTTGTGTACTGTTTATATTGTGTATATACAAGAATATTGTTTAACGAAGTTAGATCAATTACTAGAACTATGCAAGGGTAATACCACCGAAGGTGAAAGTTTTTTGAGATGCAAATTATTGCGATTAAATGTCTGAAAACAAATACAGGTCGAATGCATTTTAAGCAGTTTTTATTGAGAAGAATTTGCATTAATTTTTATATAAATGATCCTTTTTAAACGACGACAATATGGAAACTTTACTTTGAGGTTTTGGTGAAATGTCAATAAAAGGCTACTCGCTAATTTGAATTCATTAAAGCCAATGGCGAACACGCGAAAACAGTGCGACAATTAAGTGTCCTTAATTATAGTTAATTTTGATTGACTTTTGTGACAAATTGAACCAACAAATAATGAATTATATTTCAAGTTTAAATAATTCTATTATCATGGAGTCTCAGTGTGGTATACCTTAATAGAAATTTGTTGTTACAAAGAGTATTCAAGTTCATTCTGCTCTCATTCATGTCAGGAAGACATATAATCTGCATGCAAAATATCGTCGTCCTCCAACAAATAGTTGTTGAGCCATACCGGCAACAGACAGACAGACAGCTAGAGAGACAGACAGACAGGCAGATCGACAGACAGACGGAATTAAGAAAATATGTTTCTCCAGGGACCCTGAAGCGTGATGAAATTTCGGAAGGTGATTTTTTACCATTTCAATACTGCCTTCGTGTTAGGCGAGGGAACTAAAAATAGAACCTACATTTTACTTCAAACTCTTAAAAAACTATATGAGTGTTACATTTGTAAAACAAGGGTAATAATCTAAGCTATATACAAAATTTTGTTTTTCTCTAATCAATATTAGTAAAACACATTTTTTTTCTATAATAATTTTCAAGGTCAACTTTCTAGGGGATAAGTTGCATTCCTGCAGGGTCCCTAGTTTTAATAATGTTGGTACATAGATTTTTAGTTCTTTTCTTCCACTAAAAAAATGATTGTCATTTTGACAGATATGTCATAATTTAATATCGCTTGCTTCATTTTTGCATTTAAAATATTTCTTGGTTTTCTTTGTTTTATTGATGATGATGAGTTCAAATTAAGAAACTTTGACATTCAAAATTGACACATAACCATAATTTTGAAAAAGTTTTACCAACACGAGGTATAAAAATTTACTAGCGTTTTAATCACTAATCTACCAACATTGTAACACTTTGACAGTTATTATAAAAAAAAAAACCGTATCAATCGCTGCACATACATGTCTGCGATAGCTAATGTCTACGACAGAAAACTAGTAGTTCATCTTAGTGCAGCTTCCGGAATATTACTTAGTACAGTACGAAGTATGGTGTATTTAAAAAAAACTCATTCTCAGCATGCCATGATCAAATTGAAGTTTACCATAACTTGATACATACCCAATGAAGCACATGAACTACAATAAGTCAGAGAGAACTAAGTTACATATTGATCTTGAACTATTTTCCAAAAATATACAAAACACTTAATAAAAACAATTTTTATTGACTGTTATGATTAATGCACTCGTTGTTGTGCAAATGCCATCTTATTTTTCTTTTTCCTTGATACAAGTAAACTTTTGCCTGCCACAATGACAAATGTGTTCATAAACAAAATGCAATTTGACATTTACCTACAGAGTTAAGACACGACTAGGTTATTTATCTTTCTTTCCAAGGCCTACTCTAAATGATAACGATATAAAGAAAGAAGCCAAAATCAAATCCGACGGTGAGCCGTTCAAATCTCCTCAAAAGAAAAGGCAAAGGAAACATCTCATAGTAAATATTGTTGATGCGGATAAAAGTGTGCTTAAATCATTAGTTTATGCTTTTCATAAACTGTATTACAACGCTTTAGTTTGCAAACCCTATTAAGCAGCACAGAGAACATCAAACTTCCAAGGAAGCGTATCATCTTTAGGGAGGATTTTAAAAAACATAGATTTTAGATAAGCTAAAACTTAAAATAACCGAAAACCTTTAATTGAATGTGACGACATCAAACGTAGCAATTATGTATCTAAATTACTTGCTGTATACAGCAAGTAAATCGTGATTCAATCAAAGCAACAACTAATTATCTTCACCAATAAGTAAAGGATCACGATTGATTATATTTTATACAGGGTGTTCGGTAAACAATGGGCCAAACTTTATATATATATATGGTTAATTTCGACAAAAATAAGCTGATTTAACCCAACTTACCTTAGTTCAAAAGTTAGTACTAACGGAGCTACAGGGTGTCAAAGTTGAAAAAAATAAATCACATTTTTTCTATCTTTCGATCACTTTCAGCTAATTTCACGAAATTTCGTATCCGGGGGTTTTTTGGCATGAAAAATTCAAATTGATCAACGATCCAGTTGTATCTTCTAGAAGGCGCCACAATCGACCATTAGAACACGGTTAAACCGCTGCAACTTTTTGTGTTATGGTGTATGTCTTTTTCGATTGGAAAAATCTTTTTCCCTATTTCTTCTGCTTAAAAAAGGTATATCTTATTGAACTCGCTAGAAGTAACGGTTTACCAGAAAAACGCATCTAAAACTGATCATGCCTGTAAATTATCCTAAAGAAAAGTCAGATTATTGAGTAAATACTTTGACATCCTGTATCTTTGTTATTATTGACTTTGGTACTAGGGTAAAACTGAAGTAGATCAACTTATTATGGTCTAACTATTTCGCTGTTGGGGTATGGCCCGGTTTAACAGTGTCCTAATGGTCGCCCTCTAGAGGATACAAGGGAATCGTTGATAAATTTTAATTTCTCATCCTACCCCCCCCCCCCCCCGATAAGGTAAGTTGTGTTAAATCAGCTTATTTTTCTTCAAATTTTACTTGTCATGGCCCACTTGTCTAAAATTTAAAAAAAACAAAATCTCATTTCTTTTATATGCCGTAACTTTTTTGTTACTTAAGACATTGAGATGCGATTTGAACTAATTTGCATGGTAATTTAAATACCTTTGTTGGCACTTAATAAAACCAATTTTATTTGTGTACATTTTTAGTAATCTAACCTAACCTCAAAATTTTAAATTGGTACCGTGCAATTTTTTGGCCCTTTTAAGAGAGGATTTTTTTCTGAATGCAATGATGTATTATATGATATGGAAACTCTTTCAAAATTTGAAAAACTGAGCTTATTCTTTTTACAGGCAGATATCACTAGTGTCATGATCACAATAACTTTGTTTTTTGTTTATCACGTTATCTGTCAAACTATGTTTCGAAACAAAAAGCAGGATTATCATCATACGTGCCTGTCGGTATATAATACTTTTTGGAATAAACTACAACTTTTGGGGTCAAAGTAAAGGAAAATTAAGGCTCTATATGTTCCTGTAATAGAACATAGGGAGTTCTCTTAAAAAATAAGAATGAGGATATTGAAATTTGAACAGGTATTTTGAACACCATTCTTTAAAATATTCTTCGTGACGACCAGCTCAATTTTTGAGGAAGAAATATTCAAAAGTAGAGAAAATGCAATCTTTTTAGCTTGATATCGACAGAAAAATAATAAAAACGTTCAGAAGTTGGAAACGCTGAAGGCAATTTAAAAGAGAAGTTGAATTGAACGTAAAACCTATAGTATATAAGTAACAATTTTAACAAATCAAGCCAGCAACAAAAAAGTAAACGAAATCTAATTGCTTAAAGTATGGGATTGTATTGTATTTGTGGAAAACAAAAGTTTTGTCATGAAAAATAGATCACCTGATCTTAACGCAGCGGATTACTGGCTATGGATTTATTAAAAAAAAAGGTGTTTAGAACACGACCAACAACGCTGCAAGAATTAAAAGACAAATTTAGAAGGCAAAAGGATGCAATTCATCCAGAAGTGTTCCATAATTATGTAAAATTTGGATGAAAGGTTGGTAATCTTACATCAACAAAATGGAGGTCACATTCAACATTTGCGGTAACCAGTTTTGGCCATACAAAATGCCATTATTTAAGCAATTAAATCTCGTTACTTCTTGTTATTAGCTTAATTTGTTATAAATATATAATACACAGAAATGTATTCCTTACTTTGTGATAACCTTGTAAATTAATTGTCATTTGTTCTATGTTTATTTGCGATCATGCCTATACATTTATAGGAATTTATTTGAATTCTTCAACTGAATTTAACGTTAATAGAAATGTATGTGTTATTTTCTATGAAAAATAGCAGTTTAAGCAAGAATAGCTAATTAAGTGAAGGCGCGGCCACTCGATGTATAAATGTAGAAGAAAAACATTTTTCCACTGCGTAGAAACAATTATCGATCAGCATTTGCTTAAAACTTTTTAAATTTCTTTAATTTAAGCATTTTACAAGAATTGGACAATTTATTAAACATACTGACATCTGAGGAATTTTGTATCGACTTTTGACATTTAAATCTTTTAACAACAAATATCATTCCGAGATCTGGTGGCATAATCGTGATTTTTGGAGTGCATTCGAAACGGGTTGGGGTTTTCATAAATTTGTAAAAGAGAATAATAAATGTATACGCAAGGGAGCTACATTATTTCAAGAGCATTAAGATGGGTGCTGCAAGAATAGGGTACGTTCATATTCGCAATGCTTCTGAAAGCTCCTTTCGGCATTAAAGATGCTTTATTATGATTGCTGAGTTACCCCATAACATCACTACGTAAGTCATATACGAATACAACAGCGAAAAGTAAGTTATTTTGGGTACTCTGTACCAACAGTTGTTTCAGTTATCTTAACAGAAATAGTTGCGATAAAAGGTTTTTGCATAATCTATCTCTATGCCTATACAACTTAAATTTGCATATAAAGTCAGCCCAAGGAACTTGACACAATTTTGATTGTTATTGCTATATTTACCTATATGAAAGGAGTGTTTTGCGTCTGTTCATGCTTGAGTTTCAGTTTATTAGAAGTGAACCAATCCGAAGTTCTAACATTATTATTATTTACCAAATCCCTGATTCATGATTTTCCTTGGAGCATAGTAACGTTGGATCATCTGCATATAAAACACACTTTTTGAAAGCCATATATGAAATGAGATCATTAATATATGCAAATCATACAAAATAAGAGTCCAAGAGTTTACTCTTGTGGCTCTCCATGACAAGTAAACGCCTTCTGAGAGAGTTCATTGTCACAACAAACAACCTGATAACGAATGAATAAATAGGAACGACAAAGGTATACCTCTAAACCTATAGCAATAAAGCTCTTCCAGAAGAATATCAAAGTCGATACGGTCGAAAGCTTTACTACGAGCACGTAGAGTTACAGCCACATTCATGCCGTTTTAAAGACTAACAACAATATATTTAATGACAACAGATACTGTTTGTATAGTAGAACCTTTCTTTCGCAAACCACACTGTAAATAATTAAGGAGATTTTTTTATTTAACTGGTTAATGGCGCATCAGCATCTAGGCAATTAGCGCCCTATAAAGGTAGTGTTACAATAAATTATATAATTTACATTCTAACATAAATTTGATAATTTTAAATTCACTTATATTGTCATTCTTTAACACTTCACTTAGATTATTTGGTAACTGATGACGATTTCTTGATTCTGAATATAGATAAAATTCTAAGATGATGTGTGCTATTGTGTGCTGAACATTACACGTTGGGTTTTCTTCACTTAATAAACTGCTCAACTACAGGTCTAAAGAGTAGCTTCAGAATTTGTAGTTCAAAACGTGACCACCGAAGTTCTGTAGATGGCGCCAAGTGGACAAGCCGCCACTGTGCTACAATGCTTGGAAATTTTGCAAAGTGGAAAATCGCCACCTTTCGCCAAAACCAAATAGCGCATGAAGGTGCTCGGAACCTTAGCAACAACTTTGCCCCCTTTCAAAATTTCGATATCTGTAGCCGTTCGAAAGTTACAGGCGATCCAGACAGACGGACGGACGGACAGGCAGACGGACGGACGGACGGACAAAACGTTCGCATAAGTACGCTGAAGCTACTAATAAATAGCTGTGAGTTAGATTGGTGTGACCAATTCTTATTCTATTCAGTAAAATACTGGATTAGGGCTGTTGCAGGGATCCAATTCGTTAAGTTATCTCTAATATTACGGAGTTTATTGTTCTGTAAATTCTCCAACTGTTGATAGAATTTCTTTTTAATAGCAGCTTTTACAGAGTGTTTGGCATCATAACTTGGATACTGTTGGATTGTGTTGTATAATCGAATACAGCTTCTTTGACCAATAAGTCAACTCGTTTATTATTTTTGAGGCTTTCACGGCCATTGGCATTAAGTAACAAACGACTTCCGGGATTGGACCGTGTCATGATTGAGATCGAAGAACTCAACGTTTCGCCCACTTTCGTAAGGGGCTTCATCAGGAGGAAAAAAGCAAAAGAGCACGGTAACTCAACGTGTTAACCACGTCAGAGGCGAAACTCGACTGACTATCGGAAGAAGAAAGACGAGATTATCGGTTAACACGTTGAGTTACCGTGATCTTTTGCTTTTTTCCTCTTGATGAAGCCCCTTACGAAAGTGGGCGAAACGTTGAATTCTTCGATCACAGGTCAGGTATTTTAAACTAACTCTCTATGTTTGCATTATAGTTATTTGGTCGGTGCCCCAATTACGGTTAGCAAGGATTTTCAAAATATTCGTTCGTCGAAGACTATCCGATTTAACAACAATAATACATTGTTTCCACGTTAATTTTTTATCGAATGTCATACCGAGGATTTTCATAGAGTTTTCAAAAATTATTGGTTGATTTCCCAATTTTAATGTTGGAATGTGCACGGTACGTTTTTTTGAAAAAACCTGTACATCTAGTTTTCGTTGAAGAAAATTTAAATCCAGACAAACGAGCCCAATTAGTAAGTTGGTCCAACGATACTTACACATTTTCTTGAATACTATGAATATTTTTTCCTTTGCAGTATAGAATAACATCTGCATATAAAATTGCCTTACTAGGGGAAGTCACTGATTTGCAAATATCGTTAATTGCTACCAGACATAACGCAACACTTAAGACGGAACCCTGGGAAAAGCCATTTTCCACTGGTTTCACTAGATAATACGCCATTAACTCGGACTCGAAATAGTCTTTTTTTTCATAAAGCCATTTACAAACGCTAGTAGGTTTCCATCCATATTCCAATCCTTTAATAATAAAAAGGAGATTGTTTCTATCAAAATATTCATCAAACTCACCTTTTCAAAGTTTTTCAAAATTTTACTGAAAACAGGGATATTCGATAATGATCTACAACTATAGCCTTTAGTTAATTTAAACAAACTGGCGATTGCCCTCAGTAAAGTTTCCACAGATATAGTACATGAACATTTAATTAAGTTACTATTGAATTTGTAAGGATCGAAACTTTCTAAACCGTTAGAAACGCTTAAATTAAATATAGTCGTCTTAACCTTCTCAGGTGTAACCGGCGCTAGAAAAAGTGAAAAATTAGTGGTAGTTTTAATGTTATCGACAGGATTAATTTTAGAATCGGGAAAAATCCCAAAAGTATTTTATTTATAGATATTAACAATACAAGTTTGATTATGAGCATCTTAACCATAGGAGTTTGATTGTCAAAACGAAGGGATGAGCTTTTTCGGCAATCAAACGAGTTTCGTTAAAAGTGTCATAAGCAAACGTGTATTGTTCAATATTTTTTATCTTCATCAATAAATTCTGGTTCAATGTATTTTTTATATAGCTAAGAAGAGTGCCATAATGAAGCCCTTAACGATACTGAAATTAATTTGGTTAACAGTTTGCAACAACACCGATGAAGACAATAAATATTAGAAGTTTCTCAAGGTATTTGTCTATCGGTTATTAGTTAAAAAGGTATATGATTATCACCGTTGCTAAGCACATTATCAAAAGTTAGTACATGCGTAACTATGCATGTTTACCGTTTATGATTATTTAAGAGAGTGGTATAATCTATGCAAGCAGCCGATCCTTTAGTCCTCTATGTAAAATCAGATATGGTACCAGTAAGACCAAAACTTAGAATTATATTTAAAAGCGGTGTCACTTCCTTGTCAGTTACTTTAAAATTAAAGTTGGAATCTCCAACTATTATAATCTTATTTCTTAATATATTTACACCGATAAGCAGTTCCTCGAACTTACTCAAAAATATCCGAGTACTACCAGAGTTCGGTCTATAGACAATAACTAATATCGGATTTTAAATGATGTAACATAATTCCGCAAAATTCTGCACGAAGCTCGACATAAAGATTCCGTAACGTCAATGATAAATATACTTAATTCTTGCTTGGAAAAATGGATCTTCCATCATGTTGAAAAATCGACCTACAAAAGAAAGAACAGAGTTGAAAATTATTTAAGCCTACTTGGCTTATGCAACATTCAGGAGGCCAATGTTCACTTTAGCAAAAAATATTATAATTTCAACTTTCAAGGAGTAATAACAGGTTTTTTACTCTATCTGAAAGGCACTAGATGTTAAAATGAAAAATTTGTAAATTGGCTCACAGAATTTGTTCACTTCAAGGAGTTACTTAAATGCTCAGTTACATGATTGTTTACGAAAAGAACACCAACCGCCCAGTTTTTAGGATCTAAAATTCTAAAGCTTCTTTTAGATCTCGATCGCTAATCCATATTTTAAAGGATGCGTAACTGTTCAGATTTTAAGCTAGAAGCTTTTCACATGTTACGGCAGTGAATTTCATTTCAAATAATTTACCATATCTTCACACAAAGAATTAAGTTTTACTCATAATACAAAAAGCGAAATCGTCTTTCTTATTGCTTCTATAGAAGAATGTTCGTCCACACCAGTAACAAATTTAGATCGCGTCTATTGATATTTAGGTTTTTGCTGATGGCGCTCAGTTGACATTGCTGTAGAAAATTATAATAATAATAAAAATATGGCCTTTATTTTAAAATAATAAAACATAATAATCATATGAAATATCAGACGAGATTCAGCTCACGTCAAGACATAAGCTGTTCAACCATCTAACCCCTTAACGTCATCTGCTGTATTTTTACTTCCCTCGTCTAAAAGACGAAGGAAGTATTGTAATCATGGAAAAATCACCTTCCGAGATTACTTCAGAGATTCATGTTTCAGGGTCTCTAGATGACGAAAAACGGATTTTCTCAATTCCGCGCGTCTGTCTGTCTGTCTGTCTGTATGTAAATCGGTCTATCTGTCTGTCTGTCTGACTGACTGTATATCTGCCTGTTGGCGTTATAACCCAAAAACTATTTGCTGGAGCAAGACGATGCAAATTATATGTCTACATGGCATAAAACCTAGAAAATTTTGGGCAAATATACACAGAGTGAGCGCCTTAAAAAGTAAAATTTTGTTAATTTTTGAGTTAACTGAAAAATAAATAAAAGTAACAATTTGCACATAAATCAGGCTTTACACTCTATGAAAATCGGGCCTTACAGATACACGGTAATGTCGTCAAAGCGTTCAATAGTTTTAATAGCAAAGGGTAAAGGTCTTCGATGGAGCTCTTGATCAGGCGCCCGGATTTAAACTCGCCCTCGCCGACGCTGTATTCCATCGCCGGTATTTTTTATTTTAAATTGGTTTAATTCGCATTTCCAAGTCTTTTCCCAGCGTCGACTTGCCAGGGAAGTTTTGAGTAAAACCATATACAGATTGTTTTCGTCTGTCCTCCGTGGAATTCCAGAGAAAAGTTTAAGCAGGACTTTGTTCAAAACAGCGGCCGCCCACCCCACCGCTAAACTAATGAGTTAGAAAAAGCGTAACAACGAACACGCAAACATCTACAGCTAATAGTAATAATCGAAGGTGATATCGAAACGCAGATATCGAAAGAAATTTGAGGTTCTGTGGCAAGTCTACCATTTCTCTATAAATCGACGTCGTCCGAATTTGTTGATTAATCGTGGTATAATAATGTTGCCTCTGAACCTCAAATTTAAGTTGCGAAGATCTGTTCTAAATGTAATTTTAGTAGTGCAAATAACACCTGTATATCATATTTAGCCAATTGATATCTTTAGGTTTATGTCAAATTTACGTATACCAAATATTAATCGCAAACATGCATTTTGAAGTCTTTGGATGCTAATTAGTTTTATCTTGCGTATCGATACCCGTATCATACACCACATCACAAAAATTTATCTGTGATAAAACCAAACTATCGCATAAAATACCCTTCACGTTAGTGTCCAGCAAATGACGATTTTGGTAGGTCAACCTGCGGTATGCTTATTGAAACCGTTGCGATATATGATTTTTTAAACCGTAACCTTGAAACTAAAATTAGTCCTAGATGTTTAACAGTATCGCCAGTTGGTTTTACGTTATTGTCAATCTTTATTGTCATAGAATCTTTAAGGAAGACAATATCGTTTTTTCTCCCAAAAAACATAACAGCCTACTTATCAGCATTTAGTTTTAAAGCATGTTGCATAGAAATATCAGCAATACGATTGAAATATTCGTTTATAAGGTCATCTCATGCAAGCTTTCAGAAGCTTCAAAAGAAAAATAAATTTGTTAATCGTCGTCATAAAAGTGATAATTGCAGCTTTAGAACAATATCTTCTTCTTCAGGTGCCATCTTCTAACGAAGGTCGGCTATCATCGTAGCAATCCTAACTCTGTTAACTGCTGCTCTAAACAATTCGAAGATAGTGCAACTGTGCCACTCTCTGAGGTTCTTCAACCAAGTGCCACGTCTCCGCCCTACGTTTCTCTCCGCAAATATTTCCCGGCGTGTTTAACGATATGGAGTAACGAGTACCTTTTTCCTCTTACGACATGTGCAAGGTATTCTAGTTTTGAACTCTTTTTTCTCATCTGTCTTTTTCATCGTCCAAGCTTCCATTCGATAAAGTAATGTTTATAAAACATAACATCTTGCCATTCTCATTCTAAGCGAAAGATTTCAATTCTTAATAGTTAGAATTTTTTTCACTTTTATAAAGGCATTTCTGTCTATTTCTATACGACTTCGTATTTCTAAAGTTTGCTCTCCCGAATACGTAAGGCATGTGCTTAAATATTCGTACTTATATTATTTATTCTTTCTATCTGTATATTATTAATGATCAGATCGGCTTGCATGTTTTGATTTTTGGTGAAGACCATTAATCTGTTTTTTAGTAAATTCATTTTTAGACCATATTCTTCACTTGCGTTGTTTACTATTTCTGTCATTATTTGTAAATCTCCAATGCTGTCCGGAATAATAGCCGTGCGTGTTATTCATAAGTTATCTATTATTGTGACTCCAGCTTGTATATCGTTCAGTGTCTTTTGGAAAATAGCTTCCGAGTAGATATTAAATAAAAGCGGCGACAGTACACATTCCTGCCTTACGCCTCGCTGTATCTTTGTATTTCCCGACAATTCGCTTTCCAGTCTGACGTTAGCTATTTGGTGCCTATAGAACATTATAAAATGATAAATATAAAGTGTAAATAGAAGAAGAACAAGAATGGTTTCTTGAGGTACTCCTGATTTATTTTCAATGCATTCAGAAACATTGTTACCTACACGGACGATTTACGAGACTATTTCTCTCACACACTTTAAGCCAATCAAATCTTTTAAATATCTGAGATTCATCCAATTAGATTCCCAATTATCGATAATTTGCACTAGTGTTAATTGCCTAGTCATCTAATTAGTGACACGCATGAATGGATTCACGAGATTCCCATTGTCTTTCCTGCTTACTAGCGAAACCACTGCCAAGTCACTACTAATGATAATTATGTAACAAATTACCAGCTTTAGATTTTAAACCTATGTAACTGAAAATTTATGACAAAATGTTATGATCTATAGTGTCAAATGCTTTTAAAGAATCTAAAAGAACGACATCCGTTATTTACCAACATTTGCAGCTGCAACCAAATCGACAAAAATGTCTAATAATACAGTCGCACAACTGCATCTCTTTCTGAAACCTGACTGATTAACTGGCAGCACACTATTTAACTGTGTATGAATGCGAAGTTGTTGATTCATTATCCTTTCTCATATTTTTGACATACACGGCAAGATAAATTCTATACATTGCCCTTTTTCTGTGACGTCATAAATAACGTTTAAATAGTTATCTAAGCATCAAGGGAAGTAAGTAGCTTTTACCAGTCGAGAACGAATTTGCCAGCCCGATCGAGCGAGGGCTGGCAAAGTTCGAGACTGGTTGTAGATAGTTACTTCCCGAGCATGTTTATAATATTTTTCTCTATGCCCAACAAAAATTTGAATAATTTTCCCTTAATCTATTACAAACAAAGCAAATAGTCACCCAGTGTTGAGTTGCTTAGTAGCAATTGTTTTTCAGTTGTTTCTCTTACAAAACTAAAATTACTGTAATAACTCGTGATTCACTTACTTCTCTTGGGAAGTAGGTTTTACCTTACTTCCCTAATGTCATGACAACCAATAAACAAACAGTAAAATCAACTTACCTGCAATGGATATGTCAAAGTAAGTGTAACTTACTAGATGGGCATGAAGAATATGTTTCATATTGGCCGTGAAATACAAAAAGATCATTTAGATCACAGAAAGAATTTGACATATACTTAACCTTTAATGTAATGAATGTTCTAAATAGCACATTATTCAAACGAAGACATTCTTGACAGATGTAATTCGACGTTTCTTTTCTTGGAAGAAGTCCCTGGCGCTTAAAATAAGACTTTAGGCTTGCTCGCTTTTTTGTTATTGCGCTTTATTGTACTATAATTTTAGACAAAATGTCACATTGACAGTATTATAAAACAAGCCATACTTAAAGCGGACCTGGAGGTAAATATTTTATTATTATTATTATTATTTACGGGATAACCCCATTACAGCAATTATTGCAATATAAAATATATAAAAACTAATTTTAATTCTTTAGGTAATTTTATTTTCGGGATAGGATTTTTTCCAGTCATTAGGGAATACGAAAAGCAAACATTTAGAAGATCGGTTATTATGGGCAAAATTGAAAAATGCACAATTTAATAATTCTCTTGCTAATACCATCATATGCCATCGCATTAGTTTAAATAGTTGTAATGATTTTCAGTACCTGAATTTCGTCCACTGCTTCAAATTGGAAATAAAGAAGTTACGGAATATTTTATGTTATTTAGATGTTATTTCTGAGGCTTTCACGGCCATTGTCATTAAGTAACAAACGACTTCCGGGATTGGACCGTGTCATGATTGAGATCAAAGAACTTAACGTTTCACCCACTTTCGTAAGGGGCTTCATCAGGAGGAAAAAGCAAAAGAGCACGGTAACTCAACGTGTTAACCACGCCAGAGGCGATACTCTTTGCAAGGGAAGGGATAGAAGAGCACGGTAACTCAACCTGTAAACCACGTCAGAGGCGAAACTCGACTAACAGAAGGAGAAAGGCGAGAATTTATAGGCAAGCGCCGTCGCGTTCAGCAAATGCCGTCGCGGTTCAGTGGCGGGGTGAGATTGTTAGGGTGTTTGTAAATCTCAATGACTTTGCGAATCTTTCTACAGATGATAGAAGTTTCATCAAAAAGAACCTTATGACCAGTATCGCGTTGGTGTTCGGCGATGGCTGATGATGAAACGAGACCCGACTTGAGACAGCGCTGGTGCTCAGAGATCCGAGTTTTCACTGAACGACCTGTTTCGCCAATGTATACAGCATTACAAGAGCAAGGGACTCTATAAAAACCTTTAGATGACATAGTGTTTAATGTATCTTTAGATGAAGGAAAAACCTGTTAGATTTGGCTCGGGGGTTTGAATACTGTTTTAATGTTTTGTTTTCGAAGACGCTTTCCTTGTTACTTAATTTTATGTTATTATAAAATGTTCTATCATTTGAATTTCTAGATACTTTTGGAATTGAAGTATTGAACTAAGTGTTGATTTTATTATAATTGCTTAAAGCAGAAGGTGATTCGGTTTGGAACTATTTTGATATATCTAAATCGTTTAGGTTCTTCCAAATAATTTAGAATTATTAGCAAACAATGAGATGTAATAAGCTTTTTTGTCTCTCCTAATAGCAGTTACTACTTGATTCCTTAACTGCTTGTAATAGTTGTAGTTATCAGTATCTTTTGACTATTTAAAACAACTTAATGTTGTAATGCAGCATACAGGATGTATGATACATTTAATTTAAATGTTTATATCCCGCTATCTAATGGATATGATGTGATATAACAGTTGTATGTTTGACTGGTGGGGTAGTAAGGGCAACCACAAGATTGTTTTTAGTAACGATAAAAAATAAATAACTTGAATTGATATTCACGTTAAGGGCTAAATTCCCATTATTTGTGAGAAATTATAATTGTTAGTTTGATACGTAGTGACTAGTAATAAAATATTCTCTACGATCAAATTTGACTTCAAATTACAGTTATTATAAAAATATATAATTCAAAGTTATTTGAATTCGATTACTAACATACTACGAAGAAAATAGTTGCAGTGAAGTGAGTGTTGTGTGCTGCACATCAGGCAACAAAGTTTCTAAGAGCTATAGCGAGCTTGTGAATTGGTCGAGAACCACCAAGAGGGGTTTGCTGACTTGAATTTTATCCAGTTAGAATTTTTTTTCGCGATGCTCCTTGAATTTATGCAAGCCTTCCGAGAATTACTTCTTGCACTAGTTTAATTCGCACCTCGGAACACAAATTGTATAATATTGTAGAACCAGGTTGTTTTTGTGGCAAGGAGATGAAGTTTCTTGGTTGCAATACGATGTGGCCAGGGCTAACCACTCTTTTAAAGACAATTTTAGCCAGTGTCTTTGTCACAAATGAATACACCTCAGCAACGACATTATAACGCAGCGGTCTACATAATACTTCCTTATAGTATACTGCAACGTGACCCAGTAAATAGAGGCTAATGCAGAGTTTTTATACAAATAATTTAACTGACACATGTCGTGAACTAGTTTTTATATTCTAATTACAATGACCTTTGGTGTCCGCATGATTTCACTTAATTCTACTAAATTATCTTGTGCATGATTAAACATTAGTTTGAACAGAAATCGAGATAGAAAGTCCAGGTACAAAGAACAATCATAAATAATATTAAGAAATTAGAGAGTTAATTTGGTGGGACAACTATTAAAACCATTGCAATTATATTTAGAAGATTATTACAGAATATTAATTAATAATTCTTCTAAATTATACCTGTAATCTGAGTACTCAACGTTTCGACTATTATAATTTGAAATTTAAAACGTTTGGAGTAAAATAACTTTTAGAACTTTATATTCATAATTTAATGACGTTTGAACATTACAATTGATTAAATTATTTCCGACAACTTGCATTTTATTGTCTAATGTCAAATCAAACGTCTATTAGATAAGTACTAACAATCTGATTATACAAAACAGGTCTATGGAATACCTGGAATTGTGCGTTTGATTGATAAAATAAAATAATAATTATTATTTAATACAAGATTCAATCATTAAACATATAGAAAAAGTTGTTAGTTGAAGGTTAGCCCATTCAGCTGGGAGTTAGGGGCATCAATGCTTTTAAACTGACTAGTCGTGGCGTAATAATATTAAACACCTCACATAATTTCAAATGTTAGATTGACTTATAAATTACGTCAATTACTACCGATCTTATTAAGCAATAAGGTAAGTATATGAGGGCATTTACGTAAGGAATAGTATTTCTTTATTGTAAGTATTTTAACAGTATATTACATATTTCAACTTAGCTCGTATCTTGGATTGTATTAGAACCACCAAAAGGGGTGCTAATACAATCTGGCACCGCAAGTGAAGCTAGAATTAACACAAGGTTTGATCACCACGCAATCGCATTATATTTTTAATGGTATTATCAGTCAATTATGGATCATAATGTTAGCGATTCTATAAGCAGAATTTTTATATTTTCAACAAAAAAAATTATTTATCATCAACATTGTAGTCTCTAGAGGTGCGACTATAATATCCATCACAATGTGATGGTCAGAGATGCTGTGAAGAACAGAAAAAGCCGAGACTAGGTCTTTATTTAGTAATTAAATAATCAAGATGTGTGCTAGATGTAGCTGTTAGGCGGGTTGGCTCATTAATCAACTGAAAAAGATTAAAGCGTTAAAAAAAATTACAGTATAACCAGTGACCAAACTGTCAACATCAAACATATCTGTATTAAAATCGCCTAGACAAAAAATGTTACTTTTAATGTATTTATAAACTCATAATAAAACTTTTCATGTGGATTATAGGCCACACCAAAATATACGATTTTTAAAAGAGATGCCTAGCATAAGTGTTGAATATCACGTGCGGTATCAATAACAGTTAAAGATAAAGATCTATCTAAGCAACTCCACCTCATCAACTTTGTCTACCTTGGGGTAGGATAGTATAGCTTTCTATTAAGGTGTCATTATTCTTAACAGAGTCTCTTAACCAGATATAGACAACAACCAAAATATCGTATGAATTTTGAAGGCCGTGATCCCGGAAATCAGTAAAATTACGCACAATGAAACTACATTTAATAAGTCCACCATTTAAAATAGGACACATTCAGTTATCTATCTCACAAGCAAGACAGAAGACAGACATAATAAAAAGTTTTCGTTATCTATCTGCATCTGCGTTTCTTGTAGATGAGGCACCATTGCCATCTGATTTCGGATTTGCAAAATCATTTTGAATTGAACGTTTCGTTCCAGGTTTAATTTGTCAAACTTCTCAAGTTCCATTGCTGGTGTTTGCGGATGCATAATATTATCTCTCGAAACTTCTTGTGTATCTACTGAACTACTCTGAGTGCATGTTTTGCATTTTCATGCATGCTTTTCGATTTCGGAAAGTTTATCTAATTTTTCATATTTTTCCTGCTCACTCTAAGTGATAATTATTTTCCCATTTACGACACAATAAATAAGATCTATTGTTAGTAATGTTCAGATTACAACTACTATACTGAAACTCCATTTTACAGAAATAAATAAGAAAATGTATTGAGTGTTAGCGAGATTCACACAACTTCTTCAGTTGTAGATTTCTTTTTACCCTCAACGGTAGCAGATAAGTCTGTATTACTTTCACTATTTACACCTTCAATGCAGATTCAGAATTCAGGCTAGAACAAGCACTCTTTTTCAAGTGGTTGATCTGATGCCATCAATGGTAGTTGCTTGGTGTACTGTAGATATAAAATTTTCTGAAGTTCTTAGATGGTTGAGAACATTTACTTGTTGTTGCAATGACCCAATTACTGCTTGTTGATTAAGTGATTACAGATAACTTTGTCCTTTTCGATTATTAGTTCATTTACGTTTTACTAGTACATTATTGTTTCTTAATAACTGGGAAGCAATGCATATTATGGGGTATGTAATACGCTTGCGTGTATTACGAGTTACTATGGTACGTAAATGGTCAAAAATGACAAGCTTTACATTTCTGAAAGATCACGAACCTCGATGCGTTCAGAGCAATAGTTGATCATCCAATATAAGCTAGTAAGTCATAAAATGTTGCATGCACCACGGGCATTACTTGATGTTTATACCCTCGGGCATAAAAAAACATCTTCATAATGCCCTTGGTACATAAATAACTATTAAGTAAAATCTGCATTTTTGAATTTTGTACTGCGGTATCTAATCTAGTAGTATGTTCAACGCCACGTTTTGCATTTGAGTAGTTTTGCAGTAGATTCCAAACTCGTCACACCACCATTTAAGTAGCAATTTATTTGCTTGTCGGTAAGTATTGTAACACTTTGAACTTCTAACACAACTGGGGTGTGACAACACCACACTGAATGCACTTTAGACCATTAACACAATTTCCTTTACACTTTCGTAGGAGCAGCTTTGGCCACAGCTTCGCCAGTTTGCGTCATCATGAAATTATCACAAAACGTTGCAACTCTATTGGTAGTCGAGTGATATATTATTAATATATAATTAATTATATTGTTATCTTGTAGATGGTTTGTTACACAATTTTTAATATTTTGCAAATACTGACACTATCCAGATTTGTTTGACATTAGGAATTTCAAGCAGTCACGGTTGTGATCCATTAAATAGTTTTTACTCACAATCGGTTAATAAGAGGTACGTTTCTAACCTTCAAATCAGTAGGAAAGCGAGTCATTGTTTACTTTACTTTCCCAGCTAGCAGGGAAAGAGTTTCCCGGCTAGTAAACGTCACTTTCAATGAACTTGTCATGCTACCCAGCAACAGCGTCGCAGTTTCCTTTGTTAAAATGACTTATTAAACTGCGATAAAAATACGTATTATTTGAAACTTATCTAATTCAATAAATAATGACTAAAACAGATTGTGAGTAAAATAGTATACATACCACGGTGAAAAGTTTCATTCCTGTCTCGAGATAACGTTAACCTCAACGTTACGCGTCTCGGTTAACTACCGGGTGGCCATAAATATCTGGTATCACATTACCTTTGGAAACAACACCGCTTTATTGAAGTGATGAATCCAACTAAACTAAATGTCATTAATGTCATCACAACTAAAATTCCTATCTGTCAAAAATTATTACAGATTGCAATAAGTAATGGAGTTAGAACAGGAGATTTTTATAATCGAGTCGTAAGCTAAACTGCAGAATCTGGGGCACATTCCCCTCCTATTATTTGCATTTTATTACATTTCATACCAATACTTATTATAATTGAAATATGTATAATGCTAACCAACAGTTATAAGTAGCTAATTCCATGGCTACCGGGATCTCAGATGTTTATGGCCACCCGGTACTTAATCTCTCGACAGTAATGAAACACTTCCCATCTCGGTATGTAATATACTATTACCCCTGCAACTGCTGTTGCAGTAATCGAAACCCCACTTGAATTGTTTTTCATTCTATCAATTAATAAATAGACGGAGCATTTGGCTATACTTCCTCATGACTAAAACAGATTTAAAAGACCTATATGCTGAAAATCTGTAGTTTCACGTACCAATAAATGAAACGAATATTTTATGTTCCACTACAGGTCATGGCAAAGCTGGCGTACTAATAGAAAAATTTTATAACCCTTGAGAGGGCAAGTGGGTCAAGCTAATTTATTAGAGGCGCACCTTCATATAACTAAAAGTTAAACTTTATAGCCAGAATTAATAATTAATATATCTGGTAGGAAATCATTGATTTTCCGACGACTAAAATTTACGCAGTTACAAAAAGTAGAATTTTCAAATGCATTTCGCACAAAAAACCCTATAAATGGTATTATCATATAGACAGTTTACGATATTGTGATAATGCTTATGAAATTCTAGGAACTATAGTAAATTATCTAGTTTTGAACTATTGTAATTATGTTTACTATGTTTGTGGTTTGTACCAGTAATCATAATTCTAAGGTTACAGATAATACAGTTGATATAAATATAAAATCAAACTCTTGTAACTTGTTACTTGTTATTATTTTCTTCAGGACAAGTCACATAATAAATTTTATCTACTCCAGTGGAATAAGTAACTCATTACCTCATTCATTTGACACTATTTTCGTTAGGTAATGGCTTCATTACTCAAATGAGTGGTGTAATGGCTTCATTACCTAACTGAAATAGTGTCAAATGAATAACATTTGCCTACTAAAATATTTTTGAAAACGACAGATCTGATGCACTTTTCTCAATTTTAGGCAGTTGTAGATAAAATTGTGTACAATATATGTGTGATAATGCATCATTAATGTACTTGTGTGCTTACACACACGTATATTAATGATGCTTTTATCCCACTTGTATAGTAAATAACTATTAATTTATTATATGCTTATATATATTATATTTCTTTAGGAAGTAAAAATAATTGATCAGAGACACTTCTATGTAAAGTATATTTAACTCACATTAATTTTCAATTTATAAATATCTACACCAGCATTATTTAAATTCAGGAACGGTGAACGAAGAACTAATCTGTAAAAGGTTCCATTGGTATTCCCTTTTATTTGTCCTTTTAAATAAGGAAGGAATTCAGATTTATTATTATTAGCCTATTTATTTGGCGAAGACGAAATCGGGGTAATTTTTACCTATCGTTTCTTTTCATTTGTGCTTAAATTCAGTGAATCAGGTAACCAAAGCCAAGGTCAGGTCTCCATTAAAATAGAAAACCATTTAATGTGAACGTAAGCAGAATATAAATTCACCTCAGGCCGTAATTGCGCCATCTGGGTGTCTACTGGCACTGTGAATTAGGCCATAATGAAATATAAATCCAGGAAGTAGCTTATTGCAGCTTTCATTGTACTGTAATGTAATGTAACGTCTTTCTAATTGAAATATATTCAACTAACTGTCTAACCCACAAACAATCCCATCAAAATTATTAAAGCCGTCTTAAATCCGCTACTTCGGTAAGCAATTCCATGCAATGTTTACGGTTTAAATATGTTTTTATCCACTGTAATTCATTAAATTATAATATTCTCTTATAAAGCTTTCAAATACCGTAGGTGTAAACCATTGGCATATAGTTTTAACTATTCCATACAAATATGATACGGTTCCTTAATAAAACTGCTTGGGGTCGTGCATGACTTGAAACCCATACGTCTTCTCTTAAATAAAAATTCGAACAGGACATGACAGATAACACGGCAACTGAGAGTAAGTGCACTAAATCTAAATATACGTTCAGTAAATCGTAGCCAACCCCAAACGGTTTCATTAATGAACACCCTTTCGTTAATGTTATATACAATTTGAAATGTTTATGTAGTAGTATATTATGTATTAATTTCTAATCTACACAAACTGCTAACTGCATCTTAACAAATTTAATGAAATGGGTTTACATTTCAATAAAAAACAACAATAGCTATTTTAGTTAACACGATCCAGGGCCGCCAATTATTAATAGGCCATGGCAAGTTAGCAACATCTGTAATTTAACTGGACTATAAAATAGTTGTCTATCTTTTAGAACTAAATTCGAAAGTAACCTGTAATTCAAAATTAGATTTATCAAGGTGTAAAGAATACAAGGTGAAACGTTCCCGGAGATGCGCAGTCGTTCAGAAAGTAGAGGAGAGATGTCAACCAATCCCTCATGATCCTACACAGGAAATACATCATGGCCGCGATCATGGTGGAACCATGACCGCGATCGTATATTGTTGCTGGCACTGTCAGTCGATGTCAAATTCGAGGTTAACAGGTTAAGTTTTTCGTCAGTCTGACACAAACTGATGAAAAACTTAACCTCGAATTTGACATAGACAGCGTCTTCAACAATACACTTCAGTTCTACCTTTCGTTCCTTTTGTAGGGCCATTCCTTATTGGTTGAACTTGAGGCTCCACCCACAATGCATCCATTCTGCGGAACGTTACACCTTGTATTTGATGCACCATGTCTAGCCATAATTCAGTTACAACTGCCACTTTATGACTGTCATCGCGATTTAAAAGGTATCAAATCATTTTTCACAGCGGTTTCAGCAATAATTCTGGTTTAGAAGTACTAAATTGTGCTAGTATTACATTGTCCACGACAGGTCTGTGCAGATTTGTTGAAACAAACCCAAAACATTTCTACCAAACCTAAAAAATTAAACAGTTTCGAAAACTCGGATTGAAGACAGTTTCACTACAGTGAATACCACACCATCGTGCACACCGTAAGTAGTAGTCGTTTGTAGCAGTGAAATTTGCAAAACTCGATACACATCCAGTGAAACACGTTATCAAATCGACGAAACTTTTAGTTTGTATATTTTAGGTTATGGTTTTCACAGACGGCCAAAAACGGTCGATGCTAGAAATGTACTACAGAATTGACGAAAAAATCAATGGTGAGTGGGTCTATTCCATGCAAGACCCATTTGACGATTTTATTGAAGAATTTCCAGTTGTGGCGCTTCACTATGACACGTTTAGTTGGGCTCTTCGTCACATTGTGGAAACAGGAAGCGTAGCTTGTAAATCAGGTACTGGCAGGCCAAGCGTACGGAACGAAAAAAACATCAAGAAGATCAACCCCATACATCAATTCGACGATTGCATCAACAGGTTGACCTTTCTTACAGTACTTTTTAGCGTATCCTTAAACAAGATTTACAACTTTATCCCTTTCGTTTCCAAGCTTTCCATAAAATTGTCCCAAATGAATTTCCCCAGAGACAGGCGTTCTGTCCGTGGTTTCTTAACAACATCGATAACCATGATGAGGTGTTTGAAAAAGTATTTTGTACTGGTGAATGTTGGGCCCACCTTTCTGGGTACACCAATTGACAGAATATGAGGATGAGGAGTTCAGACAACCTCCATTATTTTATTGAGGCACTTTTACATCTACAGAAAATTGGAGTTTGGGCAGCCATCAGCAAGAGGCGCATAATATGACCTATATTCTTTGAAGGTAACAATAAATAATTTAATATCTGTTTTTCAACTATACAGATTAATACTAAAATCAGTAAGAAAACATTATTTTGTATTTGTAGGAATACTGAATGCTGGAAGAAAAAATTCGGTTTTTAAAACCCTTATCGCTGATTGGGATGACCTTTGACAGAGGACAGTGAATCATATTGAAGAAATAAATAATACTTCTGGGGTGCTAAACAACGTTTTCAATGCCACGAAGAGAAGAGTTAGGCTGTGTAGAGATGTCGGCGGTGGCCACATACAACATTTTCTTTGGTTAATTTTTAGAACTGTCTTTACAGCACTGTAGAGAAATTAAATAGTTATTACGTTATAAACAAAGACTCTAGTTGTTTCCAATTATTAGCAGTTGTTTTTAGTTATTACATAATTTAAATTAATAAACAAAGTTTACATGGAACTGGCTTTCAATGATTAGTTTAGTTGCTGTTTATCAATATTTGCAAGAATTAGTTGCAATAGCATGCAGTTCAAATGTCACAAATTCAAGCAGCGACATACGTGATTTTTTTTCTGGCCTGCTTTGATGAATTTAATTTCAATCACATGTAAGCTCAGAAATATCCAGTAATTCACACCTATAGCATCGTGTACACTAACATACGAGGGGTGATCAATGTATTCGCAGCCACCATATAAAGAAACAAACAAGAAGCTTGAGTCAAAATTAATTTTTCACCCTGAAGAGCAATATAGTTTTCCAACCGATGCTCAGCAATTTTCTCCAATCAAGAAGTTTATTCAGTCGACACCAATATTGGACCACCACATTGAGGTGCATCTTTTGAAAATTCTCTTCCATACATAAACCCGGTTGACCACTTTCTGACCGTAGTGTAAGAAGGGGCGGAGTCCTTCTATGTAAAAATCGGTAGTTTTCAAGAGGGCTCATTCTCTTTGCATAAATATGTACCTAATTACTGCACTAATTTCAACTTTTTCCAGTTTACAAAACCTAACACGTATTGGTTTACTAAAGAATCAATAACACAGCAACCAATAGATGGCAACCATTAAATTTTGACTAGTGTTACTAAAAGAGCCTGTTGTGTCAAATGAAGGCAATTGCTTTCTAAAATGGCTAACCTTTATATAATAGGCCATGAACACATTCATCATTCCTCGTAGCTTGCCTAAACACTAAATTCCAAGAACTTTGCATCAATGTAAATATTCATAAACCTGATTTAATTTTTTTTAAAGAAAGTTGGGTACCTATCTGATAAAAAACCTAGCTCCATAATGCATATAAATAACTACAGTTTGTACCGATCTGACAAAGAAAATAGCACACGGGAAGAAGGAGTTTGTATATATATCTGTAACAGATTTCTGATTGACCATCTAGTGATCAGTATTAATAAAAGATTATCTGCCATTGATAGCTTATGCTTAGATATTAGTGGTCCATCTTTTTGTTGCGCTTGTATCTATCGACCTCCTAGTGCATCAACGGAAAAAGATGCTGAACTAATTTCAGCATTGTGAAAAGTCACATGAGTTTGCAACAGTCTGTACATAACTGAAGATTTAAACTTTCCAAAGATAAAATAGCCTATTGTGGCATCTACTCCTTTAAATGATGCTTCTACAAATTACTCGACAGCAGCAGAATATTTGTAGACATACAGATTTTAGGAGTTACTATAGAATATTGAGTTGCCCTGAAAATGTAAAAAAAAAATTAATCAATTTCTATTCTAAAGTGGGAAATACTATTTCCCGCATGCTCGTAGAAATATGAATGTCCAATATTTCGGAGAATAAGTACGGGAAAAACTCCTGTCCAGTTTAGACAACAAAATCACTTATTATCAGAACTAATGCCGTATATCGTTCAACAATCTTGGAAAAGCAGTCGATCAACTTTGGAAAAAGAAGAAATAAACAAGTGTCTCAATTCTAATAATAAAAAATGTTTCAAATATATCAGCAGCATAAAATCTGTAAAGAGATTTACACGAAACGTGCCTCATAAAAGCGTACCACATATGGATAAAGAACGTTCCCAAAAATACTGAAACAGTAAAAGAAAGCTTTTGGTAATGCGAGTTACATCAATTTTCAGAGAAAAAGGAACATTGCAACGGTGAGATCCGAAATCAGCGCGATTTTAGCGTCCATGATTGCGCGCTTCTTATTTTTTGCTTGCCGTTGAATTATATGGGACGTGCTAACCGTTGCACGTTATTTCCCTTTTACATTATTTTATTTTGTATTTGTTGGGCCCTATTCACGTAAAGGGCAAAAACCAAGTATATACATACAAAATATTACTCTCATCTATTCCTGAGTTAAAGCAAAAATAGACAACATTATATTTTTTAAGGTGCTCACCCTGTATATATATTCCTCCAAAAATATATTCTATTTCGAACCAGATACTCCGCATGCAAAATAGTGTCTAAAAGACGAGGAAAGTATTTTAATTGCAAAGAAGTCATTTTTCAAGATTTATTCAGATCTTCAAATGTTTCAGACGTTTCAGAGTCCCTAGATGACACAAAATAGTCAATTCCGTCTGCCTGTCCGTCTGTCGGTCAGTCGGATGGCGGTATAGGTATAGCTCAAAAACTATTTCATGGAGGAAGACGATCTTTTGCATGCGGATTATGTCTACCTGACTCGAAATCGAGAGAATTTCCTTCAAATATACAGGGTGAGTTTTTTTTCATTATCGCTATAGGGATCTCGGAAACCATAAAAGATAGAAGGTTGGTTAAATGGAGAAAGAATTGCAGTTTTATGAGCTTATTTGATATGTGCTTTTGTTTTTTTGAAAAACTCCAAGGCCTACTAGATACAAGCAAAATATTAAAATTACTTAATTTCTTAAAGTCGGCCTAGCGCCATTATTATTGAAAATAGAAAAAAATTAATAAGAATAAAAGGTTTAGCTATTTTACGGTGTTTATCTTACACTTATTAGTTTTCTTCTAGCTTTCATAGTTTTTGAGTTATAACATTAAGTTGCATTTTTTAAATAGCAATCATACTTGGCTTAGACATTTGTAAAAAGATCATATCTCCTTTGCTAAATGGAGAAAGAATTGCAGTTTTATGAGCTTATTCAAAGTGTGCTTTTGTTTCTTTTAAAAAATCCAAGACCTACTAGATATAAGCAAAATATTAAAATTTTAAAGCCTGTCTAGCGTCGTTATTATTGAAAATAGAAAAAATAATAAGAATAAAAGTTTTAGCTATTTTATCTTACACTTACTAATTTCCTTCTAGCTTTCATAGTTTTTGTTTTCGTGATTTTCTTATTACGAAAATTATTATATAAGAATTATTTGTCAAAATAGGTATAACCTACCTTATGTCATTTTAAGCGGAAAAGTGAGCTCTTTTTAGAAATGTCTAAGCCAACTATGATTGCTATTTAAAAAAATGTAACTGAATGTTATAACTCAAAAACTATGAAAGCTAGAAAAAAACTACTAAGTGTAAGATAAACACCGTAAAAATAGCTAAAACTTTTATTCTTATTTTTTTTCTATTTTCAATAATAACGGCGCTAGACCGACTTTAAGAAATTAAGTAATTTTAATATTTTGCTGGTATCTAGTAGGCCTTGGATTTTTTCAAAGAAACAAAAGCATATCTCAAATAAGCTCATAAAACTGCAATTCTTTCTCCATTTAACCAACCTTCTATCTTTCACGGTTTCCGAGATCCCTATAGTGATAATGAAAAGAAACTCATCCTGTATACAGGGTGAGCGTCTTCAACAAATTAAAATATGTCTATGTTTGTTTTAATTGAGTACTATTAGTTAAACAAAAGTAGCTCAAAAACTATTGGTTGGAGGTAGACGGATATTTTGAATGCGAATAATATGCTTTCCTGGTGTAAAACCGGGAAAACTTCGGTAAAATATATACAGGGTGAGCACTTGGAAAAAAAACTGTGCCTATTTTTGCTTTAACTCAGAAACTATTACTTAAATGAAAGTTATATATTGCACAAAGCTCAGGTTTTTATCCATGACGAAAAATAGTATATTACACAAGTTTAGAAAAATAAAGTTTTACTAAACGAATATAGCTTGAACTTAACAAGCTATATAAGTTTAGTAAAACTACTTTTCTTACAAAGTGTGTATACAATTTTTTCGCGGCTGTGGAAATTCAAACGTTGGAATAATATGTTGGTGGCACTGTAAGTCCTTGTCAAATTCGAGGTTATCAGGTTAGGTTTTCCGTCAGTTTTGATACAGACTGACGCAAAACCTAACTTGCTAACCTCGAATTTGACAGTGGCATTACCATATAGTAAAATGACAGTTCTATGTACCAAAATGCCACTTTATTAAACGACTTTGAATTTAGTAAAATAGCACATTATTATACAAAATGCGAAAAAGCATATTTAATCACATATGAGAGAAGTTCATGGGAAACCTTTTACAGTTTTTTTAAATACTTTTCACTATTGCCAAATTAAATTAGACTGGTAATATCGATATTGTGTAGTATAGTTGTGTAATATTTGTTTAACGCTATGTTGACAGCTTAAACGTTTTAATTAAATTGCGTTATTTTAACCAGACGTAATTTTGGCCAATTTTAACACCTGTGGATAGCTTTGGTCCAAGGGTTCGTTAACGGCTGAAGTAAGAGAGAAGTCGAGTATGAACAGCTGTTTAGTTTCTTTAACTATTGCACAAAATAAAATGTTTCCTTAAATAATTTTAAAAAACAAACAAACAATGATAGTACCCAAATTATAAATTATCCTGGTGTCTTCGGCGTCCGGACGGAGCTGCACTCGCTGGTAGTAGATATGGAAGATCGGCCCCTTGTCCTGTGATTCCGATCGCTGTAATTAGATCAACATATAAATAATTCAATTTCGGCTTGTTGTTCCCGAGTTTTCCTTGATCTTGGGCAGTCCTGGACAAAAGCCGAAATGATTCTGGGATAGATAACGGAGGCTCCAGACCGAAGAAACGAAAACTCTCAGCAGTGTTAGTGAAATGAATTTAATCTCATAGTCCTTCCTGAACTAGCGCTCGAATAAATAAACGCGGCAAAACTAGAATTTTCCTGGTGACCGCTCGGCTATTAGCCAGGTATCCAGGTCAGGTTTTTAAGCGGCAAAATTTTTCATTGCGCGGAGGTTACTAGGACAGAGTAGGTTAGTTATCAGCTGCAAAATCTGCCATTGCGCTGAAGGGTTAATAGAACAGGGCGAGTCTGCAGTTTTATTAACAAAGGCAAAGGGATGTTTTTGATCAGGTAGTCCGGAACAAGATTCTGTTCTTACCAGACAGGTATCGGGACTGGTGATGAATGGTGGAGCCCCTTGGGCCAAGGGCCCAAGTTTGCCCCCCAGGTTCTGGT
>CALNHX010004998.1:0-115911 GCA_940337035.1 Agriotes lineatus
ATGGCTGGCTAATGACAAATTTTAATGAAACATCAATTGGTGATATATTCTACTTAGAGATGGGCAGTTCTCTAGAATTTATGTTTGGGGAACAGTCTCTGAAACTAAACTAAAACTAAAACAAATAGTTATTGGTATTTATTGTTTAAAACTCTGAAAATGTAACATAACACATAACCTGCATACTGCCACTGAATATTTCTTTATAAAAAGAAAAACTTTATTTTTTTATTTTATAACATTATGATTCATTATTAATGAAATAATAAAATTACAATAAACGCAGTAACACAAACAAAACAATATTTTTCTATAAAATGAAAAAAATAGAAGTAAAAAAATAACAGTTTTATTTTTAATTTATTCAGAAATTTCAGTCATCACTATCACCATCACTAATACTGTCACTTTCATCAGTACCAATATGGTCTTCTGCACTATCATCATGCAAACTGTAGGCTCCGTCCGTTTCTGTTTCAGACTGAAACTGGCGTTCTTCCTCAATATCAGATTTATCATCAATGTTGATCACATTTTTATAGGTATCTAATAATATATTGACATTCATATCCTTATTGGCAACTTCTGTATCCTTATCTTCTATTCTATTCTCATTAATCTGCTTTTCGTTTTTACTATCTTTTTCTTTTAATTTTAAATTATATGATATGTATGTTAAAGATCCTCCTCCATCTACCGTTAACATGTTTCGTTCTGCAGTTTGAACCCGTGAATATGAACTAAATGTGTGTAGTGATGTAAAAAAACGCGTTTTTTTAAAATCGAATAAAAAACCTTAAAAAAAACAAAAAAAACGGTTTTTTTTGTTTTTATTCATTTTTGTAATTGGCGGCACGTTTTGGGAGGTATGGTTGGCGGCATGTAAGCAAACGACAAAGTTTAAACTTATTTTGATTTTACATGCACTTTAAAGTTCAAGAAAACTACAGCACAGACTAGACAAATGTTTAATAAACAAAAGTAACATTTTATACCTACTACCTGCTCATATTACGTATTACTCACAGAACAGCAAAGCATATGCATGCGTCTATGCGAGCACCCCCGCCTAGTGATGTGGGTCGGGTAAATACCCAGTGGGTAGGGTATTTATAAATGGGTATTTACCCCTGCCTCGGGTAAATACCTAAAAAGTGGGTATTTATCAAATTTGTAATATTTAAAATCTAAGCTAACTTTTACTCACAAAATAATGTTATCTTAATAAATAAACTACATATAAATGCACTCAAATATTTTATGTAAAATAACAATTTAAATGTAACATGAATAAGCATTTACCCAGGTAAATTAATCGTTTATCGGGAAAAAACATTAGCTGCCGAAGTTTATGGAAATAAACAGAGGCGTAATAAATTGCGGTTGTCAGAATTTCCCAAAGAAATTGTGATGGCTCTGACTCCAGAGATTGAGATAATTTATATTGTTGGTACATTATTTTTATTTTTGAAAAATGAACTTAACTTTCACTTGAAGAAATAATCCTTATATTTATTAACATTAATAATACGTACTTATATACATATTAAGAAACAATCTTAATAAGGCAAAATTATATAAACAACGTTGTATACCGATGGGACCATAATTATGTATAACAGCAATGAGATAGCATAAACAAAAGCACATAATACTTGAGTAAGAAAGAGATAACCTTACAAAAAGGTTATTTTAGTAGGCATATTTAGTTGACATATGTCATAATTAAAATGAACGTCAAGTCTACTCAAATATTTGTTTCTATGTTCATCTCTTTCTTATTCAACCATTGAATTCTGTTTTTATTCATGCTATTTCATTGCTGTTATATGTATACAGGTTACCTAAAATTATAGGGAACATGGTAATTCCACGAGGTGGAAAAGGGTCAAATACTATTTGCCATAAGAATAAGTGAAATAGAAAATGCAAGAATTACTTTGGTAGCTAGGCAACAAGTAGGTACAATAGCTACTTGTTGCCTAGCTACCAAAATAATTATTGCATTTTCTATTTCGGTTAATCTTAAGGAGAATAGTATTTGAACCTTTTCCTACTCAATGGAATTGCCATGCTCCGTACAATTTTAGGCAACCTGTATAGTTATGTCCCCATAAGTATTTTGGGTAGTAAATGTTCTCAGTACAGCTATTTTATTCTACATTTTTATAAAATTTGACTAGAGCACCTTCACTTACCAATCAATTATACTGGTTAGATTAGCTTTATACTTGATAAATGAGGCTATAAATTCCCGTTTAAATACCCATTTTGGGTATTTACCCCTAAAAATAAATACCAGGGTAATTTACATCACTACCCCCGCCCCACCCCATTGGAAGTTGCTTTAAGCTGGACCCAGCTCTGAAACTGTCGACCTGATCGACGAATCAAGTTACGTTAGCGATTCATCAGAGTCATCAGACAGTGACATGGGCGACGTAAACTGCATGGATACTGACTCCGAGTCAGTTGAGGAGTCAGCCATGTCAGTTAGCGAGTAATTTCTGCATTATTATAATTTCTACAGGGTGTTAGGGAAGTCGACGGAAAAATTTCTTAACTCAACTTGCCTATATACAAATTTGCTTAGTTTAGCCGGTAGAGGGCTTTAAAAATTATGAATAACAATAATGATGAGGCACTAACACCAGTAACACCCCATGAAGGAGCTTGGCCTGCAAGGCGGAAGGTCAGAGCTTCTATATCCTCACTCTCACACCCGGCTGTCGCGTGACAAATTCATGACACGTGGTGATGTGGTGAGCATCACGGATTAGACAACCGCATTATTACCCATTATTCCTTCGAACGCAGATCCCCAATTATTTCAAGCGACTAGCTTTTTTAAATGTTTTAACTCCCTGTATAATTACTACCAATTTTTTTCTGGATAGTTACATTAATTTAGAAGCTATTCACTCTCTTAAAAAATTTTAGTTGGGTAAACGGTTTAGCCAGAAAAAATATTTTCTAAATCCCTACAAGCCTGTTGTTAAGTTAAAATTACTGATTCAGGCTTGTAGGGATTTAGATAATATTTTTTTGTGGCTAAACCGTTTACCCAACTAAAATTTTTTAAGAGAGGCAATAGCTTATAAATCAAAGTAGCTATCCACAAAAAAAACATTGGTAGTGATTATACAGGGAATTAAAAAAATATGGATGGATAATTAATCGTGACAAAGTTTTTAAACACCCTGTAATTTTTGCAATTAGGGTTTATTCCACAAAAAGCTTAAATTTACTAGTAAAAACGCATGGCCAAAAAAGATTTTTCGACTTATTTGAAAAAATTAAAAAGCTAATCATCTTTAAAGCTCTCTAGCGGCTAAACTAAGCAACTTTGTATATAGGTAAGTTGAGTTAAATCATCATATTTTGGGCCAAGGATTCACCCCTAGAAATTTTTCCGTCGACTTCCGTAACACCCTGTATATCCACTTTGGCTATTTTTCTTTAGAAATATTTGCTTTTTTTTGTTATTATAAATTCTATAATTCACTTTACCTACGAAATGTATTATTTTTATTTAAAAATATCTGTTTTTTGTTTTTCCAAACAAATTGCTTGTTGTTACTCACTACACTTTAATTCTGAAAAACCGCTTGGTTTAAAAAAAAACTAACGGTTTTTTTGGTTGCACCACTAACTGTGTGGCATACTTAAAACTGCTAAAGCTACTTTACTGAGCGTAGTTTTTAGGCAATATCCATCCCACCACGTTTTGAACAGTTATTATTTTTTTGCAATATTCCACAAATATTGTTTATTACAACTAAAGGTTGAGTACTATATTCAGCTATTGCGCACATAATAGCAGTCTGCTCTTTGCCATGCATTTGTAACTTGTTTTGTATCTATTTTTCAATGTATTCAACACCAGTCAAATATTAATTTGTCGTTATTAAGTTCAGCAGCTTTACATGCAGGCTAAAATATTTGCTTAGTGCACATATTTTTTTGGCATTAAGGGCCGTAATTAGTACCTCTCCCTTTTTTCGAGTGTAGAAGTGTAGAAAGTAACGTGTTCAAATGCGCATTTAACTCTTTAAACGCCTTAATCACTGTACTTAGTTGAGGCTGATCTGATTCTAGTAATGTCCAATACATTTACTATGGGCATTAATATTTCCCTAACTTTTTGCACCTGTATCCAAAAGATTCCATCATCCAAAATAGGTTGTTTACTTTTTTGTCTAGTTTTGACTGAACATCCTCGTGTATACTGCTATAGCTTGCAAAACGCATTTAGCTTCCCATAAACTGTCTTAACAATGTTGAATCGATCCCCAGCTGGTTTTTACAGGCAATTATAAATCTGTTGTAACTGTATTTCTCTTGATGTTGCACGTATTAAATGCAAGGCATTATTTGTGTTTACAATAGATTTTAAATTTTTTCTAGCTGATCCAAGCTCGTTACAGACACGATATCTCTATTTAATAAATGTAATGTGTGATATACACAACCATAACTTTTTATAGGTGAATATACAAGCTTTTGCCATAGCACTGGAATTATTGATTACTACCGCAAAAGTTTTGTATTGCCAGTTTTAAAATAGCTTCTTCTAAACATACTAAATATAATTATTGTGTAGTGTGCCTTTCAGCTATTGAGTTAAATGTTTGGTAGACAACAGGTTCTGGTGTCTGGCGTATTTATAATATTGAAAACTAGCAGTAGGTAGCTCTTGGTGCATGCCGCATTTACAATGTAGGACTGCTACACAGCAGACTATTATCGCAGAAATAATAAGGGTGTGTTTAAACGAAGCGTGTGGGCGACGGTTGAACCATTCAGTAAGGCAGTAATGAATCCTCATTATTAATGTAAATGTACTTGTGTTCGTAATTTTAAAAAACACAACCAAGAGACATAATAAGTAATTATTTTCTGTGATAATATCCCTATTAAAAGTAATGCGAAGTTTGTTTACAAAAACCTGATAATAGTAAACCGTTGAATAAATTCTTGGTCCTTTTGCCAGTTTAACGGTTTAACATGGCATGTAGTATTGTGCATTATTATAGAGGTATGATGAGTGTCCCGTTTCTGTTGTTTGACCAGCCCAGCCATCTATTTGAATGGCCGAAGTAAGAAGTATTTTAAATTTAACGTTCAACTTCAAAAGTTAGTCTTTGTTTTTCTTGAAATAACAAATTAGTACTTAATTGCTTTTAAGTGGGCAATTTAAAAGATGGCCTTAGAGATGTAATTATAGACAATTATCCAATGTTTATTATCTGTAAACGTCAATAAATAGCAAGCGCAAGTAGTACAGTAGATGTTGCATTTTCTGTTGGTTTTATGCTGTCCACGAACGAGAGAAGTGGATTAGAATGTTTAGATGTAGATGTACTGGGTTGACTGACAATTTCAGAACTCTGAACAGTGGCAATCTCAACACCATTAGTTTGTTCTATCAACAGGGATTTATTTGCTGTAGCTGTAACAAACAAATATTTTTTTGATTTGCCTAATGAAAAGTTTCAAGTATTAATGACACTTCAGTAAATAAAAAGAAGCCACTGAAGAAAACAGCCTAATTTAAAAAAAAATGTGAATGAAGGAAATGTCAAATTTCCAGTATTTCCTTTTTACTTTTATTATTTAGCATGAGCATGACCACGTTTAAAAAGCAATACAATAATCTAGAATACTTACCATTTTTGGCACTGTAATAATAAACTGTTTTTAACATCACCGAATGACCTGAACAATTTAAAAGGCGCTTAATTTTCCTGGTAGTGTTTTTTCTGTAATTTGCAACACAATATCTGCATTGAAATCTGTTTTCCGAGTTGCTATCTGCTACAAAATAATTCCACCCCTTACTTTTTTTTCATTTTGCAAAGGCGTTGAAACACATTACCTAACTCACTATAAGCACACAAATATCAGTTTCAGACTAAAATACAAGGTTAGGTAGCATCTGACCCCGACGAGCGTGCATTGATGCACCAGGTCGTGGTGAGAATGGGCGCGAAGTTTAAATTCTCTGGAGAAGTTTTTGGTAAATTCTCCGTGAAATTCTTTTGGAGAATATACTCGGGCACATCTCTAATTCTACTACATATGTTTTTTTTATTGCAGTGCTGGTACTATTTCAAGTTTCCTGCTGTGGTAGGAGGCATTATCACTAGGATAAGTTCAGGAAAATTCTGTTGAACTAGACGTGGTGTGCCTGTTCCGAAACCTGGAGGAATGTTTGAGATCTGTAGAGAAGCCAAGTGGCAAATCCATCAGCTCGTTTGGACATGTTCTAACTATAGAACCACCAAGTGGAAATGGGCGGGGCACATTGCATAAATGGACTGTAAAAACGAAAATTATGCCTTGGATCAACAAGAGATTACAAGACGGACCATCAATGTGATGGCTTGATGACATTCAGCACTTTGCTAGTCGAGACTTGGAGGCGGCCTACGTTATGTAGTGGGCAGATTCGAGCTGATATTATGATGATGTCTATCCACACCAGAATTACTGCGTTGTTTCCAGGTACTACATTTTACGTATTTTTAACTTTTGTATTTTGCATGCGATTATTTAATTTTTTTCCTTTGGTTTGTCAGGTCATGTGTGTTTGAACTAACCAAAAACAAATTTTCTTTAACAATTTACACACAATCGTTGCCTCGAAATTTGACCGTCTTCATTAACAATGATCAAAGTTTTTTCGGTAGGTTATGGCACGAAAAAATGAATTAGCTTTGCATGTGGTAGTATGTATCTTATCTTTATCTGGTAACCATAATTAGAAGTTATGAACTATAAACGAAAATAACTACATCATCTTATTACTAAGATTAGAAAAATTAGAGCTGTACAATACCATAAAAATCTAATATGACATTCACAACAAACGAATCAACTTGTTGATGGTTTGATATCATCGGGAATTGAATCTGGGTCGGTTGCCTGAGAGTCGAGCAAGCATATTGCTCGCTTGGTCATGGGCCCACCTCCAAAAGTTAAAATATTAAAATTGTACATAATCAACAGTAATATCCTAAGTGCATTCAAATAGCCGATTAAATTTTCACGTTTTCTGTCAGAATGTTTTGCAAGAAATATGTTAAGTAAACTTTCCGCTCAACAAGAAAATTTATGAGATATATTTCTTCAGAGCAAAACATTCTGACAGAATATCGTCAAAATTTATTCAGGCTAGTTTACATGCACGCGGGATGTTCGGCGTGATTATTTCCTGAATAAATAGATACAATTCAGTTGGTAAAGCACCTTTAATAATTATTTTAAATTATTCACAAGCGATTAAATTTTGACACAAATTTAACCGCGGTTAAATTTTGACGTTTGATTTTTTGTCATTATTAAACTAAGAGAAACCATGGTGATTATGCTTTATTATGGATATGAAGGAAATAATCAACAGTAATATCCCAAGTGCATTAAAATAGCCGATTAAATTTTGACGTTTTCTGTCAGAATGTTTTGCTAAGAAATTTGTTAAGTAAATTTGCCGCTCAACAAGAATCCCGAGTGCGCAACACGAGGGATTTTGAAGCGGAAAATTTACGAGATATATTTCTTCAGAGCAAAACATTCTGACAGAAAATCATCATTTATTCAGGCTAGTTTACATGCACGTGGGATGTTCGGAGTGATTATTTCCTGAATAAATAGATCAAATTCAGTTGGTGAAGTACCTTTAATAATCATGTTAAAATTATGCACAAGCGATTAAATTTTGACATAAATTTAACCGCGGTTAAATTTTGACGTTTGAATTTTAGTCATTATTAAACTGACAGAAACCATGGTGATTACGCATTATTATGGATATGAAGGAAATAATCAACAGTAATATCCCAAGTGCATTAAAATAGCCGATTAAATTTTAACGTTTTCTGTCAGAATGTTTTGCTAAGAAATTTGTCAAGTAAATTTGCCGCTCAACAACAATCCCGAGTGCGCAGCACGAGGGATTTTGAAGCGGAAAATTTACGAGATATATTTCTTCAGAGCTAAACATTCTGACAGAAAATCGTCAAAATTTATTCAGGGTAGTTTACATGCACGCGGGATGTTCGGCGTGATTATTTCCTGAATAAATAGATAAAATTCAGTTGGTGAAGCACCTTTAATAATCACGTTAAAATTATGCACAAGCGATTAAATTTTGACATAAATTTAACCGCGGTTAAATTTTGACGTTTGAATTTTAGTCATTATTAAACTGACAGAAACCATGGTGATTACGCATTATTATGGATATGAAGGAAATAATCAACAGTAATATCCCAAGTGCATTAAAATAGCCGATTAAATTTTAACGTTTTCTGTCAGAATGTTTTGCTAAGAAATTTGTCAAGTAAATTTGCCGCTCAACAACAATCCCGAGTGCGCAGCACGAGGGATTTTGAAGCGGAAAATTTACGAGATATATTTCTTCAGAGCAAAACATTCTGACAGAAAATCGTCAAAATTTATTCAGGGTAGTTTACATGCACGCGGGATGTTCGGCGTGATTATTTCCTGAATAAATAGATAAAATTCAGTTGGTGAAGCACCTTTAATAATCACGTTAAAATTATGCACAAGCGATTAAATTTTGACATAAATTTAACCGCGGTTAAATTTTGACGTTTAAATTTTAGTCATTATTAAACTGACAGAAACCATGGTGATTACGCATTATTATGGATATGAAGGAAATAATCAGTAATAAATTAATTAAAGTATGAGACAAGTCAACAGTAATGACTTTTGAAGAAAGTAATTTCTGGAATGACAGTTACAAAGCATCTTGACAACTAAAATTAATAAAGCTAAAGGAAAAATTCCTTAAATGCACTAGCAAATGAAACAGTGAAGCTTAATAAGGGGGAAACAAAAGGGGGGTGACTCAGAAAAGCGCAACTAACTAATGTTATAGCTAAAACCATGTAAGAAGAATAAAACCGGCGCACTCCGAATTCGATTAGACTCAGTCGGCGTTTACCGTCGCGTTAGAATTGTAATGTAATCGTACAGTTTGAAAACTATCTAGGCTAATTTATTTGTTATCACAGATCAAAAGTTATTTAGACAGGGAAGCTGCTTGAATCGATTAAAAAAACTAACGAATCATCATTTTAATGGGTAAGGTGGAGTATTACCGATAAGTTGTTATGTAACACCTTTTCGACGCAAGTCGTTTTTGATTGGTTGAAAGTTAAAACAGCGATTTGATTGGTTAAAAGTTAAAAAAGCGAGCTCGATCATTGGTTAAATGACATTGTTTGACAGATGTACGCAATAGTCATTGCAAATTACGACGGTAACATTAAATATATAATTTGAAATACATAAAGTAAAATAAATAAACGCTAAATATATAGAATAACATAAATAAACTAAAATAAAAATAAAGGTACAGTCGTGTGCAAATAAATCTGGGACAATGGTTTTTTCATATGTAAATTGAGTTACGATTTGAAGCATATCTCCATGGATTTCCTACTATCAGAAAGAGTTACATTAAACTTTGACAAGTAAATGAAAATGTAGCTCTTTCTGGTAGCAGAAAATCCATGGAGATATTCTTCAATTCTTAACTGAACCTAGATATGAAAAAAACATTGTCCCAGATTTATTTTCACACGACTGTACCTACTATGTCTTTTCTAAATTTCATTATATTTGCATATCCCAGATAAATCTTAAAAGTTCTAAGAAAACACAGTAATAAAGTAATTATACCCCGATTCCTACAAGAACGCATGATGTCAATTAACATTTTTGTCAGTATCTCCACAATCTTCGTCGCTGTATTCATCATCAGAAGCTATATTTACGGTAAACACAAATTTCTCCCCAAGATCATCGAGAACAATCTCACTGTTGCTATATTTATCTAAATTTTTGTTACGTGTTCGCAAACTGTCTTCCAGTTTTCTGCAGTAATATGTTCAAATCTCTCTTCGGCCAATGGTTTTGCTTCTTCGAGTTTGAATGTTACATTTTTAGAAGCTGCGTGATTTTTACATTGGCGCACAGGAGTTGTATGGGATTTAAGTCGGAATGAGCGTGGTAACCGTATGTCCATATTCTTTAAATAATTTATCAATTTTATACTCGACATATTTCTCATTGTGTTGCTTTATTTAGTAATATAACTGTATTTTATTCATAGATGAACCATGGACATTAATTTTTTTTAAAATTTAATACTGGCGCCCGATTATTATTAAGCCACCTACTTATCCAGCGTGCGTAATAATTAATCGTGGTCTCTTACCTATTGGCAAAGATAAGCAGTTGTAGCTTCAATCCGATCATGATTTTGTTGCTGTATGGCTGCTATGAATTTAGGTCTCATCTAAATAAACAATTGGCATATTTTGCTCTCTAAATATTGTTAATTTGGATATAAATTAGGGATGTCGTACCCGGTCTAAAATCAAACCCGGGTACCCAAAAGCAGTACCCGGGTACCCCCAGGTACCCGAAATAGATAACAAAAATGTTGGTGTACATCTGAACATCTGAAGTAACCACAAATTGCTTTCTTTTATGCCGCCCAGTTTTAAATTGAAATAGTACCTACTCGCCAATTCAAACTGCAAGTCGTCTGTTATTCTTAAGTATTTTCACACTTCCAAGTGTTATCAAATTCAAGTACTTGACTTTTTGTCCAAAATTGGTAGCAGCATCAATCAACATCACACACAGGATGTTTATGTTACTTCATCCCATACTGACGCAATTTAATGGTACTATTGACGGGTTGAATATTTCCGTGAAGCGGATTTATTGACTTCCTTATATGAAACAAAAAACATTATGTGGTATGGAATCACCCCATCCCATTCTTGTTATTACTGCATGGTTATGTTTTTCTAGTGCTTATTGCTATTATTTTTATCATCTTCTCCGAAAAAGGCTGACTTCTTGGAAATTACATAATCTACTAGTCGGGTACCCGCCGACATCCTTAATATAAATATTTTTAATTTGGATAAATAATTGCTACGGAAAGTCGTCACGTTCGATTAATAGATTTAGATTATTTTCAGTTTTAATCCATCTAAAATTCATGTTTTTTAAGACCCTCCGTAAAGATGATAGACTTCTTAGAAGTTTAATGTTTCCTGTGCCTTGCTTAGTAGGGTTTTCAAGCTAAAGCGTTCGTAATACAGTTTATGAAAATTGTAAATTAATGATTTAAACACACTTTTATCCGCATCAGTAATATTTACAATGGGATGTTCCCTATTACATGTTGAACTTGATAATCTACAATTTATTTCGTAAACAGATCGCTAGGCAGTGGCAAGTGGCACACGTCTCTAATAGAGTATTAACCTTAAGCGAATATCTTTGGGTATCAATTTTGTTTTAATAATTATCATTTCTAATTTTCTATGAACTTTTGTTTATTAAACCTTGGTTTTAGTTTTGTTTGTTTTTGGTTTGTTAATCTTAGTTTAGTGCTGATTGAAAGATTTATTGAGTTTATTTGGGAAATTAATTTTCACTATTTGTTGTTTCTGCTAGCCCGAGCCATTTATTTTCAATTAACCTAGTATTACAATTTGTCGGGATTGTCCCATGCATTTGTTAATTATAATGTAGTTAAATATCAATTACAGTATGTCTCATAATAGTTTAAGGAAGTTATATCTGAAGGCAAGATCACTAACAGCTCATTTAGGAAGGATAAGAGAAATTGTTCTAGAGGAAAATGTTGATATATTGGTGGTTAGGGAAACATGGCTTGTTTCCAATATTAGCAATTAATCGATAGCAATTCCTAATTAGACAAAAGTCAGATGCGATTGCAATGGAAGAGGAGGCGTTGCCATTTTTATTAAAAATATTTATAATTTTAGAATTATTAATACATCAACAGGGTGTCTAGCGACCGGTAATTCCTGGAAAACCAGGAATTATACGGGAATTTGGAAGTGCCCTTGAAAAATGCGGGAAATATGCGGGAATTTCTTAGGCAACTGGGAATTTTTTTATCAAAGGGAATTTGCAGTAATTTTTGCCATTTTACGGAAATAATAAGCGAAATTGCCGTAAAAAAATTCGGATTATCCGGAATAATTGCAAAAATGTACGGGACCCGAAAAAGTCAGACCGGAAGACCAGAAAGTATCCGGGAATCTTAATAAAATGATCCGGAAAATACGGGAATTATACGGGAATTTGGAATGCCATATCTGCTAGACTCCCTGATCAAGCAGCATTGAACAATGTAGAATATCTTTACAATTAAATGAAATGAACGTTGCAGTTAGTGTTTGTTCAAGGTCAGAAATATATGATACAAGAATATTTATAGACGACCTTTAAACTACAATCGTTGTTAATGTCTTGCTATCATACTGTAATTTTCCGTGCTGTTCTAAATTTTAATTTATTGGATCTAAACTAGTAAACACTGCAGTGATTTATTAGATACGGCAGCAGTTTTAATTTTAACCCTTAACTGGTAACGTGAAATTTTGGAACACAACTGGTAACGTGCAGTCTGTGAGACTGCCACACCTTTGAAGCGAAAAAAAATATACTGTATTAATTATTTGTTTAAATATATATATAGAGGTTTGTTAGGCATATATTTGTTAGTAATAATTTTATTTAAAATAACCGAAAACTTAATGCAAAGAAAAAATAATAAAATAATTTTCAACTTGAACACAAATTGGCAATGTACTTTTTACCAGGTCAAGATAACAAAGGAAAACTTTTGATCAAAAGTAATTTTATTTATTTTACGATTAATAATAAGTAAAACAATACATTTGTAAAAAAAAACTTAAAGAAATATTGTAATTCACAGGGCCTGCCATGTCTACAAGTGGCAAAAAATTCTCACGTAAACCGTCACCTTTGAAGCGAAAAAAATGAAACTGTTTTAATTATTTTTTTAAATATATATATAGAGGTTTGTTAGGCATATATGTTTTAGTAATAATTTTATTTAAAATAACCGAAAACTTAATGTAAAGAAATAATAATAAGATAATTTTCAACTTGAACACAAATTGCTAATGTACTTTTTACCAGGTCAAGATAACAAAAAAAAACTTATTTTATTTATTTTACTATTAATAATAAGTAAAACAATGCATTTGTAAAAAAAAACTTAAAGAAATATTGTAATTCACAGAGCCTGCCATGCCTACCAATGGAAAAAAATTGTCACGTAAACCGTAACGTGCCGTCTCACAGACTGTACTGAACTAAAAATAAAACACATATCCAGCGTTAGTTACCCAAATTTACCAATAATTGTGCGATAGGCGGGGTACCAAGAGGAGAAAGATTAGATAAGATCATTTGCCGAAAAGCGGTACTCTTTTGCTGAAAATTTGAGATTAAAATTTGCTTGCAGTCTCACAGACGGCACGTTACCAGTTAAGGGTTAAATAACTGGTTGATAGGTCAGGTGCAACAAGCAGTTTAATTACTGTAATTTTTATTGACAGTGGTGATTTTGTCAACAAAGTTAGCATGGTGTTTCTGATCATGAAATGGCGGCATGCTTTCTTAAAGTAAATAAATAAGTAAACAATTCAAAAATTTCTAACATACCATACCGTTAACATTGAGCAATTTAGATTAGCACTCTTCAGTCCAGACGAAATACTGTATATTCATGATATTAACAGAAAAGTTGAGTTGCTCACAAACAGTATTCTAATTCTAATTAATATTCATGCCCCCTTTATTACTAAACGCGTAACTAAACCACCGACGGCTTGGCTAACAGATACTATTAAAACAATGGAAAATTTACACAATAGATTTGGAAAAAAGCTTATCATAAAACCGATCCTGAAAGTTTCTAACCCATTTGATTACAAATCTTTACGGTCGGTCAGTATTTTACTAACAATTTCTAAAATAATTTAAAAAATCGTTGATAACCGATTGCGAAACTTGTATTATCCCAACAACTCAATCTGGCTTTAAAAAAGGGCATACCTGTGAAACTGGTTTAAATTCTATTAGGTATAGATGATATAATAAAAGCAACGGATAACAATAAGTTAACAGTCTTAGCATTAATTGACCATTCAAAGGAGTTTGATATCACTAATCATAGATTACTTTTATCGATTCTATATCACATTGGTTTAGATGAAATTTCATGTACTTTTTTTTAAATGTATTTAGAAAACAGGAAACAAGCAGCAAAGATTGATGAAAATATTTTAAACGACTTCGAAATACAATCAGGGGTTCCTCAAGGGTCGGTTTTAGGATCTTTGCTTTACTGTATTTATACCTTCTTAAGAATCTTAAGACACGCCATTTTTACGCCAATGATACTCAACTGTAAACTTCATTTTCACGGGAATGTTTTGGTGCAGCCATGGAGAATTTTAATAATGATTTACAAAACCTAATCAACTACTCTGACAAGCACAGTCTCACTATAAATCCTTCCAGAACTGAAATATTACTATTTGATCCTAAAAAACTGAAACAAGAGTTTATTGATAATAATCATTAATTTGCTAAAAAACCTTGGCCTTCCAATAGACGAAGATTTAAAATTTAATCTTCATGTTAGCAAGTCTACACAAAAGCAGAGCCGGATTAAGGATATGTGAGGCCCAGGGCAAAATTTTTTTAGAGGCCCCATTCCTATTTTTGCAACGGGTACAAAGGGATCTAAATGATTAGAAACCGCACTAGATTATAACCTTCGAATCTTTTTGAGGCACACCGAAATTCGGTGGCCCGGGGCTGCAGCCCCCTTAGCCCCCCTCTTAATCCGGCTCTGCACAAAAGGCATATAACTCTCTTAAAGCAATTTTTAGTAATAGGCATGTTTTGAAAACAAACTAAAAACACCGTGACTCCATGGTGATGTCCTGACTCCATGGTGATGCCCGACTTTAATAACTGCGATTAGTATATACGGACCATTTCTTGACAAAACAAACCAACAAAAAATTCAAAAAATGCAGTTGGAGTTTGCAAATACTAACACATCACTAACAAACTCAAAGATTTACAGTGGCTAAATATGACAATATGTATAAAAGAACCACCTTATCTATATAAAAATTAAATTTCATACAGATGTTCTTAGCTTAAATATACGATTCAAGGGTACACTAACACCTCCAAGGCATAAAACTGAATTTTATAAACGTTGCTTTTCACATCAAATAACTAAAATTTTAATAGTATAGAGATATTTTTTAAAACTTTCCCCTTGAATCGTTTCAAAGAGAAATATCATCAACAATATTAAGGAATGAATAAAATTATTTCGGTCTGGCATAAACACGCTAATTAATGTTTTTTTTTCTCTCTTTCGTGAGTCTTGTTACCTGTGAGTGTCGCATGTCACATAAAGAAACACTTGCAGTTATAAATAAAACCTCTTAAGTCTGCATTTTGCGTTGATTTTATTATCCTAGGAATATATTAATATTAAATTCTGTTTTCAAGGAAAAGCAGCAAACAAATATAATCGCCGACTTACACGTTTTGTTACTAAGGCTGAATCACCGACTTACATAATCAGCAGTGGGAAAAACACATTATGGTTGTCAGGCAACCAATCTTACATGCGAAACAGTAACGCACGACTGGTTGATAAACGATATAGCAAATAATTGGGAATTGCTGCCTTGAGGAACGAAACCCAATTATTTACTATATCTAAACTTATATCTATTTTCTATTACATCTCTCCTTTTTCAATGAATGTGCAAATACAAATGCTAATCTAGTAAACTTCTTAATGTTATATAGAAGGTTTCTTAAGTACTCGACTGTTACTGGTTCGTTCTTTAAAGATATCACTTGTTATTTTCTACAGTTGTTTCACTTGTTGATGGTTCGTTTTGATTGTACTGGTCACTGTTGTTACGATTGGGTTGTATATTTTGATTTTCATTTGATGTGGTAGGATTCACTTGATAATTCATAACAGATCACTTGTGCAACTTATCATGCATCTCTAGTTTACTACCAAAGAATCTATTGAGGCTAATAAGCCTTATACCTGGCTAGGCTGTAAGTGAAATTTGTATAATCAGCTTTACATCTCCCAGCACTATATTATTCATGGTAATAATAGGAAGAATTGTTTTAAGGGATAAGGATTTTATCAGTAATAATGTATTAAGGGCAAATGCTTTTGCCGGTAAAAATGTTTTACGAAGGTATTTTGTTTTGGCAATGTCATAAGACAAACTTGATCAAATTCCCGAGCCGAAGGCGAGGGAATTTGTCAAAGTTAGTTTGTCGAGGGGCATTGCCAAAAAAACAACAAATCGTTAGTAAAACATTTGCCGAGCAAAATCATGAGCCCGAAATACATTTTGTGGACTATTTCCCAAATATGGGTTCAGTTTGACATTTATACTGATGCGCAATGACAGTTTAAATGACGTTTCTTAAATACCACCTTGATTAAAGCAACATATTTGGTGGTTGCTGTGGATGCAAGTGGCAAAAGAAACTGACAAAATCCCAAGGGAAAATTTCGATTTTTTGCCACTACAAAAACACACGATTGGTTGAATTTTGAAAAAGCATGGCTTTTCATTGGATAATAAGAGATGTGGGAAATAGTCAAAATTATCTAGGGTTTTAGAGTAAATTAATTTCCTATTTTTATGAATTTATACGACGAGCATGGTTATTAATAAATATAAAGAAAAACAAATAAATGCTTGCCAAGTAAAATATATAGAATAAAAAATAGTAATATTAAATAACGTTAAATTAATTTCTAGAATAAAATTGTATTTTGTCAGTACCACGAATAAAATTTTTAGATAATTGCATTTTAATTCAAGTCTCTACCTATATTAAGTATTTAGCTTTAATTTAGGTAATAGAAAGAATAATACCAGATATGGTTGACAAAATTTAATGGACACATAAAATCAAACCAAAACAAATATTAATGTACATGTACATAGAAAGAGTGTTAAATACAAAAGCTTGATGGTACGTTAATTACGGATATTTAGAGAACCCTAGTAAAATATTTTAAAAATGAAAGTAAATGCAGCATAATTTAAAATGCAAAAACAAATACAGTAAAGTCAATATAAGAAATATAATCACAATTTGTTAAAAACCCCTAATCACACAAATATTTAACAATCGCTAAATATGTATTCCGACAGCTAAGCTGTCATTTTCAATAGCCTTGGAGAGAAACTAAACACGATAAACGTGACCGAAGATAATTATGCTCTTCACCAAATCACCTTTGAAAGTCAGCACTCCCACGCATTCTAAAGCTATTTCTACTGTCTGAACCGGAGGGCGTGCTCTAAGCGGCCAATCAGGTGTCAACTTCAATAAGACAGACTTTACAGAAATCTGGAACTTACGAAATTAAATGTTCTAATTTTGTGGTTCTAAATATATTGGGCGTAATTTTGGTACTAGGTTTAAAGAGCATTTAGCTTATTTTAGATTCAACAGATTCGAAAAATCGAGTATTGCCCAACATATTTACAAATAGGGATGAACCGATACCGATATATCGGCCAATACCGATATAATCGAGGCCGATATATCGGCCGATATATTCTCATTGCTCTCTCCACTACTTTTTGACTACATGCAAACACGTATGCGCCGCTGCTTGCTAGATTCGGGCGGGGTAAGCCCCTAAATACGAACTCTAGCTTAGGTTTGCTTATGGAGGTATCTTCTCGTCATTTCGTTTTAATAACACATTTTTTTTCTTGACCTATTAGTTAGTATTGTTAAGGCTTCTAAGGAGTCATGTTCGCAACCAATTATACAGTGCTAAATTATTCCAAAAGCAACGAAACTTGTTTTCACTTTCTTGACTTCAGCAATAAATTCTAAGTAGGCCTCCCTGCAGTAAAGAATTCTTAAAATCAATCAAATTTGACCTTTATGAAGTTATTCGATCTAAAGGACACAGATAATTAATTATTACGATTTTTCTATTATTATTTCATGCCAAATATTTTAAAACCTACTAGTCAAATTCTATATCTATTATTAAACAAAAAGTTCATCGAGAAATACTGTATCTCTTTGTTAGGCCTCACAATTTTGTTGAAAAAATTATTTTAGATTATTTTATTTACCTATTCTACGGCCTACGTCGTTGTCAGTTAGGCAACTAATATAACCAGCCGCCGTAAAACTTTCTACCTGCAGAGGGATTATGAGCTAATTGACATAATCTGTTAAAGTGATACTTATCTTGTAGTGTTTTTAAAAGTAAATGCTTGATTTGGCTTGAAATATAAAAATAGATTAGTGGGCTAAATGGCCCATTAGTTTTGTAGGTTCTCATGTGCTCTAAAAGCCCCAGCTAATAACAGAACGTTTGTTGGTGATATTAATTTTTAATCAAAAATCAATACTTTCCAAAAACTAGTTGACAAGAAAAGTTAATTCTGCACATATTTAGACTGACAATAAATATCGATAAACATTTTAAACTTTTGTTATCGCCCACAATTTCTGTGGGTATGTTAAGGATGATGTAAAAGTCATTAATACAGAGGCAAACCACGACATGGCAGAAACTTATAAGTCGCTTTCTTTTTCTGGTTCCTAGAAAACGTCTATCAACTAAGCCCATCTTTTTCTGAAATAGTGATGCATTTACTGTTATCTTAGTATCAGATCACAGTTGAGGTAAGGAATAACAATAGAATTTTGATTTATAGTAAAAACGTTTTAACATAACCCAATGCGTGGAGGTAAAGACATGTTTGGATTATAATAAACATAGGTATATACCACGAGATCGCAGAAAAAAAAAGTTTCATACAGAAACCAATGCGTAAAGTACAAATTAAAAGCATGTAGGTATAATGTATGTAATTTATTGTAACGTATACTACAAATGTAATGTATAAAACAAAAATGTAATATATATAGTTAGTGTTGTGCCTTTGACCGGTCAACAACTTTTTGGCCAATTGACCGCTCATTTGACCATTTAAATTTTTTTAATTAACCTTTTTTTAATCAATTGTATTGATAGTTCTGTAAGTTTAAGCAAGTCACAAGGTTAACTAGTATCATATTACCACCAAACCTTTTGTTTAGTATTTATAAGTGCATATAATTAACAGTTTTAACAATTATTTCATTTTATACTCTCGGTAACTAAAATAATACACCATTTATTGGCCATATATTTACGCTTCACTAAAAACAAATCATTACTGCATAAGTACAGCAAAGAAGAGAATAATAACAAACTAAAATGTATTAAGAAAGCACTATACAAAACTTAAAAACTACGTATGCAACATTAAAAAACAAGCTATTGGCATAATTTTGACAACGGAATGTCCATCTCATCGTCGTTCGATATTAGAATGTCTTCAACAGAAGAGCTATCGTCTATAATATCTTCGTCGCTGGAAAAATTTAAATTCGCTGTAGATTTTGATTTTTCTTCCCTTACAGCTGCCAAATTAAATTTGATATAAACCAGTTTTCCTGCTCGTGATGTAAGTCTATTTCTAATTTTGCTCTGCAAAATTCCCCACGTTGACCAATTCCGTTCGCTTGATGCTGCAGATGCAGGCATAGATAGTAGTTTTACTGCTGCAGCACAGAGTGAGGAGTCTTTGAACCAACTATTCCACCAAATTACGGGTGATATATCGGAAGGTGCTTTGCATATGGATTTAACATTATGAACACCAGTCCACATAACTGATTTTTTAAAAGTATCTGCTTGGCTACGAAAATTTGTTATTTCGCCAATTATACTTGCTGCGGTTTCTTCTGGGGTAAATGTTTGAATGAGAAAAATAGCAGATTCAAGTTCGTCAGAATTTAAGTTCTCACCTTGGTATCTCGGATCCAATAAGTATGCGGCATTGTCTGTTACTGTACAGGCAATTTCTATTCTGCTAACCATATTATTGATAGCCATTTTTTTCTCTGCTAATAAAACAGGACTTGAGGGTATCAGATTTTCAAAAGTATTTTTTAATTTGTATAATTTGTGACGAACATCTGCCACAGTAACTTGCGTATGTTCCACCAAGTTTATCAATTTGACGATAGGAGACAATAAATTGATGTATTTAACATTACGGTCCCAAAACACATCATCCTTTAAAATCAAGTTTTTGATGTGCGTTGGAGTAACAGCCTCCACATCGGGATGAATTATTGCTTCGCGGAGAAACTGTTTGTTAACTTGTATACTTTCGATGCACTTCACTGAACTACCCCATCTTGCCGCCACAGGTAACTTAAGTGCCAGTGATGCTCCATCCATTCCAGCGTCTTGTTTTTCCTTTAAAACTGCATTGGGAATATGTTTTAACTTAAAAACATATGATCTTTATATGATTTTAATGCTTCTAAGAGTTCTAAGTCTTTCATTAAAAGATTTAGGATGTGTGCTGCACAGCCATATGTTTGAAGTGTTGGATACAATTCTTTTAAAGTCTTCCATGCTGCTTGCATGTTTAAGGCGTTATCAGTAGCTATTGCTACAATTTTTTCAGGTCCAATTTTTTTAACTACTTTATCAATTTCTTGGGCTATATATTCCCCTGTGTGTCGAGCTGATCTTGGTTCGGAGAAATTGTAAAAGTAGTCATAATTACTTGTATGGGCCATATAATTTATAATTCTCTCATTACGGATATTTGTCCATCCATCGCTTATTAAAGTAATTGCGTTTGCATTCTGAACATCCTTTTCGACTTTTCGGACTACATTAGTACAGTGAAATCTCCCTTACCGGACACCTCTAATAAGCGGACACCTCTCTTACACGGACATTTTGTTGGGAACCAACTTGCTTGCATTAACTTTACTAATAAAATTTTCTCTATTAAACGGACACTCTTAAACGGACACGGACACCATTTTTCGACAATTTTTAGACTGTGAATCTCTCTTGTACGGACACTTCAAAATGCAGGCCCAGCTAATGTCGTGAGGCGTCAAAACAATCCATAAATCCAACATTTAATGATCATGTTGTTAAAATATAGAATTCTTTTGCAATATGGGCGGTATTAAGTCAACTCAAATCAGCGTTACGACTGCAGGAAATTCGACACTTTCATTACCCTATGCGCGATATTATTATAAAACAATCCATGTTGATTTTGTACTTTTCCTTTTGCGTGGGCAGCCTATTATGATAAAAATAAAAATAGCAAGAATTTTTCCTGCTTGCTTTTATTGAATGAAAGAATAAGAAAACTAGGCTCAGGGCCGTTGCGATTGCGGAGTCTGCGGGTATCAAGTTACGCCAGTGTAATCAATTCGAACCAGAAAACGATTTACCCTTATCAGTAATGGCTGAACTGTAAAGGAGTATCCCAGAAATCGAAGACGTCGACCCTGACGAATTTATAAACATTGACAAGGAAATAAACGAGGAAGATGATGTAACTGAAATTTCAGGTGAATCAGCTGCCGTTGATGTGCAGTTGGCAGAATTAGAAAACGATGGCAACTTAGAAATTTGTGAGAATGTAATCAAGACCCACACGGAAGCATTAACAGTGAACATTTTTAAATGCTTTGCTAAAGAAAGTAATGACTTTAAAGTATTCAAACTGGCAAAATATATAGAAATACATGCGGAAAGTATAATAAACAGTCAGAAAAACCCTTACGTCAAATGAGTATTTTAGGTTTTGTAACAACCATTACATAACTTTGTTTCAATTATTTTATATTCTTGTCTGTATTGTTAGCGCGTATACCTTTGCATAATACAACTTTTTTAAACATAAAAATGATTTTTTCTCTTAAGCGGACGCCTCTAATAACCGGACAAAAACGTTGGCACCGTGCGTGTCCGCTTATGGGAGATTTCACTGTATATATTTCTTCAAGAAGCGTTGTTGACAACTGCTTTCTACTTGGTACCGAAAATGCTGACCGAAATTTCTTGAAAAACGTTGCCCACTTTTCAGATTCGAACATGGAAAGAGCACAATTTGATGAATAGACGGCTTCTGAAAACAGTCTTGTTAATTCTTCCTGCTCTGTTTTAGTGATGCCATCAGCAAAAGGAGTAATTTTCTGCTGTTTTGGTTTAGAATGAGATGGTCCTGGACTGTCTTCTGTGTTGTTACTGCTAGTTTCACTTGATCTTAATCTTTTTTCTTTTGTTTTTGTACCCCAGAGCTCACTATTAATAGTAAAAATGGTATTGTCAGCTGACGCTGAAGAATCTGTGGCTGTTCCACAATTCTCTTGTTTCATCTAAAATATGTACAGAAGAAAAGCGTTAGAATATAAATCTCACAGAAAGTATGAGACTTAGGATTGTATCATTGCAAAATGGGATTACTTTATGGTTTAATGCTGATATTGCTGATACTAGCATAGTACAAAATATTATTAATATAGGCAAAACATGAAACTCTATAAATATTTTATGAAGCCCCGAAGTTTCTTAAAAATAATTTATTTATTCTACACGTTTAGTCCATGTCGTTTGCTTATAGCCTTAGATATATTACTTACATATTTCTTTTTAATTTTTTCCGGAACTTCTTTACATTTGAAGAGGATATGTTTTTTCATGCAGTCCACATGAGTAGTATACACTTGTCAACAATATTTACATTTTCCCTTCACTATCTATCAGTTCTTTGTTCGATAAAACAAGCCCATATTTCGCTTTTTGCTTTTCCACCACTCATTTTTCAGATATCGTGTGTTGAACAAGCGCCACAGAAAGCACAACTGAAACTGAAGGTTCCAATGCTGAATTTGTGTGTTCGATTAAATGTGTTCTGCCCGGTCGATCTGAAAATAATCCCGGAAATTCTTGGATTAATTTTTCCAATTCCTTTCTTTGAATTTCTGTGAGATGTCCCACTCCTTTCGCTTGTTCCAATACTTCAGAAGCACTTAGTATTTCCGAGTCTTTGCCTATTTCTAAGTTCGGAAGGTCTAATTCCGCTCCTTCTTCCCCAGGTTGAGTTATGATTATCGCCACCACTTCCGCTGTTGCATAATACCGTTTCAATAAATTTACGTGGACTAGGTTTTGTTTTCTTTTTCCCGAGAGTTCCTTAATTACGTAATTTGTTTCAGAAAGTTTCTTAACAATTTCCTTAGGTCCGGTCCATTGCATTTGTAATTTATTCGTTCTTGCCTGCTGATATAACATCACTTTATCACCAACCTCATAACTCAAATTCCTTGCGTTTTTATCGTAATATTTCTTCGATCTACTCTGCGCTTCAAGTACCGCCACTTCTGCGATATTTTGCATTTTCTTCAATCTATCTAACAAGTTTAAAATATATACTACCACCGGTTCATTGGTTTCTTTACCAATCCATAATTCCCTAACCATATTTAACGGTGATCTAATTTGCCGACCATACACTAATTCTGCAGGACTGAATCCATGAGCCACATGAGGTGCACATCGCAAAGCAAATAAAGCTTGATCAATATAATCGTCCCACTCATTGCCGTGTTCATAGCATAGAGCCCTAAGAATTCTTTTATACACTCCGTGGAATCGTTCCACCGCATTTGATTGCGGATGATAGGTAGAGCTGTGTATTATTTTAATTCCACACCGGTCGAAAAATTCTGTAGTTAAATTGCTCGTAAAAACAGTTTCTAAATCCATTTGAATCTCAACCGGAAATCCTACTCTGGAAAAAATATTCAGAAGTCCTTTCACTACTGCTTCCGAATCTTCTACTTTTAAGGGAATAGCATCGGGAAATTTAGTTGCACTGCAAATTAAAGTTAGTAAATATCGATTTCCTTTCTCGGTTTTTGCCAATGGTCCTACGATATCCACGTTCACCCTTCTGTGAGGTTCCGTAATTACTGGCACTCGACACATAAGTGCTTTTTTCTTGTCAGTTGACTTTCCCACTCGCATACAGACATCACAACATTTTATTTTGTTCTTGACATCTCGGCCCAACTGGTTCCACCAATAATTTTGTTTGATCCGCTCGATCGTCTTATTGCATCCCAGATGTGTCCCATCCACATATTGTCATGTGCAATATCTAGCAACCTCCCTTGTAATTTGGTTGGTACCATTACTTGTTCGTAACTTCTGCCTAATCTGTCAGTAAATCTCCTATGAAGAATTCCATACGAAATATAAAATTTTGCTCCATTACTTTCCTTTTTAGAATCTGCCAATTCAAAATATTCCTTTAATTTCGGATCTTCTAACTGTAGTGTTCTTAAATTTGCAGGTGTAAGTTTTGTTATATCTGAATAATCCACATCTGATTTCGGAACTGAAATTGGTTCATTATTGTCTTGCCTATGTGATTTATAATTCATCTCCTTTATTGCTTCTTCTTCTCCTTTTGGATCTATTCCTTCTTGAGAATTTTGTATTTCTACAGTAGTTTCCTTGTTTTTTTCTTGAAATGTTTCTCGTTCAATCAATTTCTTCGCCTTTTCTCTAGTTAACGCAAAAATCTGTTGAATTGCTATATTCTCTTTTCCCTGTATCATCTCCCACGTTCGGTTTGATAATAGGTAGGAATATCCACAAGGTAAATGATTTATGACAGCTGCTTCAGTAACCACCTGAATTTCTGGTAAACTCAATTCCACTTTAGCAACTGGTAAAGCAACACTTTGTTCATTTAAAATTCCCTTTACATTTACACATTTTCCTGTATAATCGTGTGACTTAATTAGACTTGAGTGTACAATGTCATAGCTTGCTGCGCTGTCTCTCAATAGTTTTGATTCAATACCGTTTACTTTAGCTTCTATGATATATGGTTCGAATAGCTTTTCTACGTCATTACCATCGTTTATCGTTGCTAAGACAACTTTAGCCTTTGGACATTCTGGTGAATTTTTAAAATGACCCACCCACCCACATCCATAACACTCAAATGGCCTTCTTTTATCGAAACTACTTTTATCCAGATTTTTCTTGGTATTGTTTTCTGTTGTCGCTTGTTTATCCCTAAATCATCCTTCTGGTTCGAAGCCACTGATTTAATTTCAAACTTATTTTTCTGTGTCTTAAAGTTCGAATTATTATAATGCTTTTCGGTCCCTGGGCTCCTTTTGGTAACATAGGTGTTCACGTGTTTAGCCGCTTCTTCCACAGTTTTTGCCTTATTCCGGTCTTTTACCCAAAATTTCATTTCTCCAGGTAATGCACTATAAAATTTTTCTAAACAAATGAGTTGAACCAATTTATCGAAATTTTCTTCTATTTCTTCACTTTTGATCCACTCGTAAAAGTTTGTCTTTAACTGATATGCAAATTCCGCATAACTTTGGTCAGCCTTCCGTTTTCCATACCCAAACTTTGTTCGAAAAACTTCCGCCGTTAACTGGTATTTTTTTAATAGACTAGCCCTAACTTTATCATAGTTCTTGCAGTTCTCTTCTGATAAGCGTGCAACCACTTCACTTGCTGCCGGTGACAATACGCTTGTCAACCGTATTGGCCACGTTTCTTTCTCGAATTGTAGCTGGACACAAACCCTTTCGAAATTGGTGAGGAACAACCCCATGTCGCCATCGTCCTTAAACGGTTGTAATTGCTTCGTCATGTTTAACGATGCGTTCTTAATTACGTTGCCATGATTCGATCCATTCCCATTCTGATTGGGTGCTTGAGCCTGCGCAATTTTTACGTGTGCATCTAATCTAGCTATTTCTAATTCCTGCTCTATCCTAACTAACGCTAATTTTTTTTCCCGCTGTCTTGCTTCGAGCGTTTCTTTTTCTTCCCGTGCTCTTGCTTTGAGCCTTTCTTTTACTTCCCGTTCCTTTGCTTCTTGCTTTTCTAACCTGCCTTTCTGAGGATTTCCCTCCCAGATATCTATTTCAATTCTAATTTCTCCTGCTGTATAACTAGCATTGACAAATTCTTGAATGATCTCTGCCTTTCTCTTTTTCTCAGGTAGCTCAAACAAATTAGCAGCATATTTTAACTCCCCAACGGTAAAAATATTAAATTCCGAACCCATTGTTATTTCCTTGTTGAAATTTAAACACGCGCTTAAATTTATTTCTATAAACCAGGAATTCTGCAAAACACATAAATTCTCTAACACTGTTGCAAAAATGACTATTTTACAACCTGTTACAATTATTTTTTATTACTGACAACTACTTATTCCAGCAATACTTGAACCCAATATTTCAAAATAATATCAGCATCACCTTACTAAATCGCATAATAAGACCATAAAATCTCGAAACATACAAACAAGCATTACTTACCCGCACTGCATCTGCTGCTTTACATGTGCTGTTGCCCCTTCTTGGTTTGTTGACGCCGCCGCTGATCCGGTTGCCGCCTCTGTTCCTGACGCCGCCTCCGCTTTGCACGCCTCCACTGGTTTTTCTCACGCCTCCGCTCTTCCTGACACCGCCACTGTTGTTGACGCCGCCTTCGCTTTGCACGCCTTCACTGGTTTTTCTGACGCCGCCGCTCTTCCTGACACCGCCACTGTTGTTGACGCCGCCTTTGCTTTGCACGCTTTCACTGGTTTTTCTGACGCCGCCACTGTTCCTGACAACGCCACTGTTGACGCCGCCTCCGCTTTGCACGCCTACACTGATTTTTCTGACGCCGCCGCTCTTCCTGACACCGCCACTGTTGTTGACGCCGCCTTCGCTTTGCACGTCTCCACTGGTTTTTCTGACGCCGCCACTCTTCCTGACACCGCCACTGTTGCTGATACTTCTGTCCTGCGCTTCCTCTTGTGCTCCGTTGCTTTGCTCCAGGACCAACGTCGGAACAAAAGAAGTTCTTTTGTCGTGGGATTTTTTTTTGTTATAAATCCCACCACTTAACACCACTGTCGCGATACGCCTAACGTCGGGGTTCCGAGCACAGCCAACAAAGAACAAGTTGCACACTAACTTCAGTCTCTACCAACTTCTTACGAGAAATTAAAAAACGTAGTAGCTTAAATACATTTATTTAAAACTACCCTTGAGAAGCTGACGGCTTCGTTTCACAGTCTCTTAGGATCTGAATATTTACAAGGACCCGCTTTTACAGGGAAGCATCGTACATCTGCATTCCAGATGACCCTGCTGGGGGTGCGTTTTGCACGTCCGCATTATTTACGATACTACCTGCACTAGTTCCGCCACAGAGGCACATAATACAAACTATCCTGGCCGCTGTGTACCAAAATCCAAAACATGAAATTATATTCTACGAAAATAGCATTTAAGTATTTACATTTTATATAATAATTACTAATCTAACTTCTGTTCTCACTAACCGTGTAATGTATATTGTATACGAGAATGCATATCACAATAGTCCCATGGATGGCACTATTTGTTTATCTACACAAAGCTGTTATTTTGGTACTAGCAAGAGCCTTTCCTTCAGCTTATTGATAAGTGGTTGAATTTTGTGTAACTTGTCATGTCCAGGTTGACCTGTTCAAATGTAGTTACATACCTAGTAATATCATTGAAATGAATAAATCTCTTCAACTCCTCAAAAGGGTTTACACCCACAAAATATCAGTGTCATCTTTTAGTAATTAGTCATCTTTCCGTACCATATTTTTCTTTTGGTCGATTGTTGCTGCTATTGCGGTTCTTCAATTGAAACGTTGAACCAATGATACATCATCTTCAGAGCTATCCTCATTGCTGTCATCATTTTAATTGTTTTCAATTTCAGGTTCATTTTTCCCTACCAGAAAGTCATTCTCTGCAATATCTTCATCAGATAAATCTGAATTTTTACTTTAATTTGCATCAGGCACTACTGCGACACACGTATTCTTCTTTCCATAAAATAATTTAGGATCCATGGCTAAAAAAAATCAAGTTTTAAAAAAATGTTTAAAAATCATTAACTAATTCGTATGATGCAGCTGAAAAGCTACCAACATGTGCCAAAACCATTTATGCCTGGTTGCATAATGTATAGTCTATTTTTTTTTAAATCGGCTGTCAAAGTGTTGTCAAGTTGGTATAACGAATTGAATATAGCAAATAGTGCATTTCACAATGCAGGTTGGCAGCGTCGAGCTGTTCAAGGTCATACACGTTCGACATTTCAATTACGTTAGACAGACATAACCTCAATTTTGACATTGGGGAAACTGTTATACAGTGGGTCGGTAAGTACAGAATTTAGGGTAACACAGTCTGGTTTTTTATAAAGTTTTGACACTGACAGCTGATTTTAAAAAATGGACTGTAGCTAATTACATACAATCACAAAACGGCGCTATAAAGGAAATTCACAATCAGAATTTCAAAATAATTAGCCATAGTTATTTATATATACCTGTATATTTTATTTTCGCTCTTACAACTAGGATGTATAATATACAGTGTTGCCAACAACGGCGAAAAGTCGCTAAATCTAGGGTATTTAACAAGTGGTTTAGCTAAAAAAAATAGGAATTTGCGATTAGCGACTTTTCTAGCGTTTTGGATATATTTTAGTTTAAAATTCTAGAGTATTATTCGCAATTTAAAAAAAAATTGTAAAAATTTATTAATTACAATATTTTCTAAAGCTACACATACATTTATCGTCAACAATTTTCATATATAAAAGAATATCGAAATATTATTTGCAAATTTTTTATACTGATATGATTAACGCCTGAAATTATATTATGTTTACCTGACATTTATTTGTATTTCATACGTGACCAGACGGTCATATTTGCGCTCATGACGCCGGAGATTTGAAATTAAAAACTGAAGGAGCTTTATCTTTACTCTTTGCAACGTTTGCACATTGTACAATTTGTCATTGTCAATTGTAATCACTTGGTACGAAGAATTAAAACGTTAAATTGTTTTTTCCTTAAATAAATAGCTACGTTTTTATTTTTATATTCATAAGTAGTTTACGTATTTCTTTATTCTGTGGAAAAAATAAATGCTTGATTTTCTAATGTGCGTATTTCGTATTTAGCGACTTTTGATCTGAAAATGGAGACTTTTAGTACCAATTTAGCGAATACCACTTGCGAAGAGTTGGCAACACTGATAATATAGAAATAAATAAACATCAGCTGGCAAGTGCGGTGCGGTTAATATGTAAGATATGCCATATAGTTCATTTAAATCTTTGTATAAATGTATTAATGAATTGATAGATAACAAGATTCCTTTTTGAAACGTTTGAATGACCCCTTTTCTCTTGAAAATGACCATGCTCATCAAATGATACATTTGATCTAAAACACCATTTTGAGCATCAATATTTTTACCATACGCAGATGTTAAAAGGCTTCATTGTTAGTTTAAAGCAGCTACTGATTTTTTGTGCGTTTGATGATATTAACTGATGTAATGTATCCTTATTAATAACACAATTATTATGTACAAGTCTAATACCAATTCCTAATTAACTTGAGATGTGGAGCATCCGCGCAAAGAAGTAAATATTTGAACCATATAATATTACAGTGGCTCTGCATTGTAAGTTGCAAGCCAAGTTGTAATATTATCTCTCTCAGTCCCACTGGAGATGACAAATTATAATATTACTTCTTCTCAGTCCCATGTTGCAAGCTAAATTATAATACCTACTACCTTCTTCCTTTGGTAGTTATTACAAATTAAATATACTCTTTAATTAATAATAAGAAGTAGTATCAGGTATAGTTTCTTATATACTTACCTTGCTCCTTATTGAATTCAATTAAAATTGACATATCTCAATATTCAAATATGACAATTGAAATTATGTCATGTGATTCTAATTTTACATACCTCCGCTAGACAGTTATTGAGCATTGGAACTCCTCATTCCCAGCTGAATGAGTTAATGTTTAAGTAATAACACTTATTACTATTAAAAACTGGATTGCTATAAAATATTAATAAATTGATTTCGTTGATCAAAAACACTCGTTAGTACATAACATTGAACTTATTACTCAGTTAGTACTTGAAAGTTTGACGTGACATTATAAAAAATCAGATAGTTGTCAAAATATTTAATCAGATGTTTAACTGTTCCAAACTTGATTTAAAATTATTTATAAATACCCTACAAAATATGTAAATTTCAAATTATAATGTCCGAAATACGTCGAGTACCCGAATCACTATGTAAATTTAGAAAACTAAATATTTTAAATTACGCTCTAAATATAAAATTACTATTGTAAATTATACCAGCTCTTAACTGAATTGCAGTCTGCAAACACCTCCTTTGGGTTGTTCACAACCAAAATAAGCTCGTTGCAGCTCTCTGACCTCGTAAGATCTGGATATACAGTTCTACAGCATACCACAAACACACTCACTTTCACTTTTTACTTGTTTCGAAGTAAACATTACCACTTCAAATGGCTTCAAACTATTTTGAATTATATATAGTATAATCAAAAATTATCATCTAGTATGGCTGTGGAAGTGCAAACCAACGCCTTTAAAATTGGCTTACATACTTATGTTTAATTCAAACTATCAAATTGTATTATTAAATATTCTTTTTATCCATCTTATTACAATATTATACTGAAATAAATAAATTTGCACTTAAGTAATGTAATTGTGCAACAAATAAGCTTGCGCCGGTCGAATAAACATTTCATCTTAAATCTAACCTAAAAATAAAATATATTGGAGCCAGTTTTAAAGGCAGCAATTTGTTCTTTCATAGCCATACTAGATGAGATTAATTTTTGATCATACTTTATTTAATAATAGTTGTGACTCTCAGTAAAATTTGATTGTAAAGAATATCGTATTACTATTACATATCAAATATACAATTAGTACTCTTCACAATTAGAGGGAATCCAACCCTTTAACGTGATTATTTTTACGTCGATTATTATTTTCAAGATACTTTTTTACTTCATGTAAACAACTACACTGGTTGCCCATTACTACCCCACCAGTTATATACATACAACTGTTATCACATGATACCCATTGGATATCTGGATATTATTTTTAAATTAAATTAATCATCCACACAGCATGCTGCATTACAACCAGTCAATTGATGTGTAATAAATGGGTTTTCATATGTAACATTTAAATCACGCCACAGTGAAACACATGCAACAACTTTAAAACCTATATGGTACAGCGCATTTATAAAATTATGTAAGATTTTTTGAATCATCGTTTGATTAGTCAGTAAAAACGGGAGTTTTCAATTTTCCAGTTACACCTCGAGCATTTACAATTTGCAGTTGTGAATGACAGGGTGTCTACCAACCTGGAAATCTCCTGGAATGTCAAAACTGGCACTTGAAATACTTGAAATTCCTTGAATTTTTTTATCCTCCTGGAATTTCTATAACATTTAAAATTTTATCAAATTTGTGATTTGGCATTTGAAAAAATTGTTTTCCGTAAAATATGAAATTTAAAAAATCACGTGATTCACATTTGACCGGGAAACTATTATGTTCGTTTACATCTTACGCGTAAGACGTAAAAAGATATGAAAGTGTTAGTGTTGTACGTAATATTAGTAAGTTCAATTTATGTCAAGCAGTTATCGTATGACTTAACAAGCCCCAAAGTACGTGCATGGTGTTTCTGATGTAATGTTCTGTCCTTTTCATGATAAGTTGACAACCACAACGTGCATGAAGCTAACAAAAATATGGCGGAGTAGTGTGAAAATACCTCGAATTTTACAAAAATGGTCCTTGAATTCCTGGAATTTTAAAATTGTATATTAGTAGACACCCTGAATGAGGTCCAACCACTCAGTCATTTTTGACATCATATTCGTATGATTCAGCAACCTTCACCTCTAATTTTTCTATTTCTGACATAGTTATTCCTGCAATTTGAGGAACTGAAAAACAGTTTTCAGTAAACCCTGCTGGATGCCCATTTTATAAGCCCAACGTTGCAATGTCGAAATTTCTGTATTAATAAAAAAAATTAATTAGGTATGGTATTTTATCATTTTTATTGATTTGTTATAACATAATGGATCATTAATTAACCTGGTAATGGATAATTCAAGGATTCTCTTAGATATATGTAACTCCTCTTGCCCAAATATCTCAAAGTAAAAGCATGAGTAATATCCTGTGTTGTCCATTTAATATTTCTAGAACCTTTGTTTTTTGTAATTGAGAAGACGTAAATATTTTTGAAAATGTGCTAGCACATTTACAACTCTTTGCGACATAAATTTTCTTTTTACAGTTCATTGTTCTTAATAAATTGATTTTTTACACATATTTTGTACTTTTAGGTCTTGAATCCTATTTTGTAAAATTATTATAGCACTATTTTCTTCCCCACATGGCAACTCTGAAGCTTCTACCTCCATGGATTCTTGTGGTTCTAAGATGGTACAGTGCATAGATGAACTATGAACTCAGTGTCATTCGTTTGTCCATGAATAGAAATTGGCACGGACTCTAATTTTAATTTTCGTCCTCTTTTTGCGTGGTAAAATAATCCAACTATGGGTTTAAATGGAAACGAGCCAACCTCCTAAATACACTTTCAGTTCTACCAACCTTGGTATATTGAGTTAGACAGAGAAAACCCTGAATGCGACAGCCTCATAGGGACTTTGAGCTTATAGATTTAGTTGGCCTTGCAAACTGTAAGTAGAAGTGTAACTAATGTACTACAACATACAGTTACCAGGAATTTCACTCTATGAGAGTTTAATATGGAATTAAACTTAAAGTACCTATCTGATATGTTACGTGATGCCATAAGGGGTTAAAATAATAAAATCAGGATTATCAATATCAATCTGGTCAAAAACTGGCCTGTTTACATCAGTTAGTGTAAAAGCTACAAAAACTGTTTTGAATATGTTTAATGTTGTTTGTCGTAATTGAGTAAATATTTGTTACTTAACAGAATCCCATGTATTACCCTCAAAAAGTAGAACGGTGTCATCAGTATATGATGTTGATATGCCTTAATATCTAGAGTTAATATTGAGTAAATGTAGATGATAAAAGAGTTTAGGACCGAATAGTGTCCCTGAGGGACCCCTTATTTTCTTTGTAAGAGGGTCACTGTATTCACTTCTAATTTTTACCATTGGCTCTTGTTCCTGAAGATAGTTTTTTGGAGTTTTAACTGTTTCGAAAATCATAATTAAAATGTGCAACTTTGGGATTATTCGATCAAAACCGCATAGTTAATTCAGTTTTATTCACTGGATTTAGTGTGATGAAGTTCATTAGCTGCAGACATCTTATTTTTATATTATTTGCAAAGTTACTTATGAATGTTGGTCCACTTTATTTTTTTAATTAAACTAATAGATTTTCGTCAAAATGTGTAGTTATATACGTTTTGTTCTTGATTATTTTGGATGTAGTTTGTTTCATCAGTATGTATGTTCAGCCAAGTAAGACAATGGTCAATTAAATGTGTCAAACACTGTAGTTTTTTTGGGACATTATTATTTGTAATATTTTTTCTTACAATTATGTGATCAATGCCTGAGCTGTTTTGTGGAGTAACCCTAGGGTAGCGGTTTATGTAAGATTGGAAACAAAAAAAAAGAAAGCATTACGATGTATTTGTTACTTACTGCATTATTGAGGTTTAGGTTGCCAATATTTGTCTCCAATAAAAATGTGTAGGGGAGAGGGGGGTACACTGAGACGCAAAAATTAAAACAAATTGTTTTGCCATTGTTTATTATAGAAATACAAAATTAACATTTTTACTTGTAATACACAACCTTTCTACTCTACTTAAATCTAAATTACAAAAAAATAAAACTTTTTGTAACACAGTGAGACATGTCTAATTAATATTATAATGTCCTAAATTTATAGAAAAGGACAGCAAGGATTGCTGCCTTTTAGTTTTCCCATACATTGCTGGTTGTGGTAGAACCATTACAATGTCTCTTTTGTTAACTGAAGCAGTCTCTGGTACAATCGGGAAAAAATATTTATCGTTTGCTTTCAAACTTTTCCTTAAGAAAGACACTTCATACTCAGACTCGGATAGGTCTTTTCAATAAGCCCAACATAATATTTTAGTAATTTTTTTCCCAAAAACCTTACCAGAGCATAATTACCCTTCACTGGAGTAGCATTTAGTTCACCATATGGAATTTCTGCCTCTGTTTCAGCTTCACCCCAGTTAACGTCTTCTAGCCCATCTGATTCTGAAGCAACATAATTTTCGTTTTCACTCTCTGATGAACTGTATAATCGCCTAGTAACAGTTTTGTTCTTCTTATGTGGTTGACTGCTTCTTTTTCCTTCTTGGTCTTTCCTTTTCTTTCTCTCTTCTAGTGCTCTCTTTTCAGGAGTATCTGTAGCTACCATAGTTTTTCCCTGTGTTCGTTGTTTCCTGTTTTTTCCTTTCTCCTGCTTTTGGAAAACCACGGAAAGCTTCAGGAGATATGAACAATGCAGAGCTGCTGCTTGGTGTAGAGACAGGTGTTGGGGTTAAATCTCTAGTTGATGGAATCACTGCACTTGTAGAGGTAGCACTGGGTGTAGAAATTGGTGTAGAAATAACAACGGAGGTGCTGGTTTTTTTTGGTGTCATGGATGTTTCATGGGCAATGCCCACACAGCTGGCTACATTATAAATCGAAAAAGTAACTCCTGGATTATGCATCATCCATGCATCAATAGCAGAATCATAATACGTTTTGAATGGTTTAAATATGCCTACATCCAGGGGTTGCAGATTGTTAGTTGTGTGTGGAGGAACGGTCAGAATTGTTACACCATTGTTCTTGGCCTTGTCAATAACTTCCAAACTTAAATGGCTCTCGTGATTATCATAGATTAAGAGTGTAGGATGCTCTTTTGACTGTGTTTAATAAAGTGATCCATCACTTTGATAAACAGGTTAGTGTTCATCCAGCCAGATTTGGATGCTAAACCAAGGCTTCCCGTAGGTGCTCCTTGCAACATGTGAGCTTTGAAGTTTACTCTTGGGAAAACCATTGCTGGTGGCAAGCTATTTCCTGCTGCATTTATAATACAGCATGTTGTAACCAACGTCCCCTTTTCGGCACTGGTTACTTTACTAACTTGGCGAGACCCTTTAGCAGCAATAACTTTTGATGGTTTCTGCACGGTAACTGTAGCAGTCTCATCCAAATTAAAAATCCTGGTACCATCTGCAAATTCCTCATGGCGTTTTAGAAGCATTTCTAATTTATTAAAAATTTGTCCACATTGTGCTTATTGAAAGATGTAGAACGGGATAAACTGCAGCCCTCTGGAGTTCTCAAACTCAAATTTGGATGGCGTTACATAAACCCTTTCAGTCAATCCAGACCAGCAATTTTATCACGTTCCCAGTTTTTAGGAGCAGTTATGTTACTTATAGCAGCCATTTCATAGGCTAATTTTCTACATTCATTGTATGGCAAACCGTAAAGCGTCTGTGAAGATTTAACCATATACTCAGCTGGTGAGTCCTCTTGCACGGAGGTAAAAATCTTTCGTACATCATAATGTGGACGCATGCGAATATTCTCCTCACTACTTCGCTGTTTTCTAACATAGCGAGCAAGAGTTTGAAATGCTAAGTCATTTTCCTTTGCAACAGACCTTATGCTTCGCCCAGATAAAACTAAATTAACAGCCTCTCTCATCGTTTCCTTCGTAAAAGTACCCATATTTGTTTTCCTTGGCTTGTTTCGTGGCATGTTGGTACCTAAAGAAAGTTTAAGTATGAACATTTTTTATTAGGGGTACAGTGAGACATGTCTCAGTGTACCCCCTTTGAAAACGTCTTACTGTTGACAAATGACCATTCTAGGTTATGAACGTAATAAAAGAAATTTGATAACCAAGATGTAAAAAACTACTGATACACCTCAAAAGACTATACTGTAGGGCAGTGGTATTCAACCGGGGGTACACGTACCCCTGGGGGTACGCGAATAGTTCCTCAGGGGTACGCGAGGATCTCGAATCTAGGTATTTATAATTAAACAAAACGGCAATCAAGCAATTATATATATATATATATATATATATACAGTTTTGCAGGACAAGTTTGAGCAATATTTTTCTGAAATAGAAAACAATAATGTTTCAGAAGTGTGGATACTTAACCCCTTTAATGTAAATATTTTGGAAACTAATATGGAAATGCAACTAAAGGAACAGTTATTAGAATTAAGTTTTGATATGACTTTAAAAATAACTTTTGAACAAGTTCCACTGAACGAAATTTGGTTTAAATACAGGAAAGAGTACAAACGACTAAGTGACTTTGCTATTGGTAAACTTCTTATATTTTCAAGTACTTACATGTGCGAACAAGGCCTTTCTGCATTTTCGACAATAAAAAATAAACACCGCAATCAGCTTAATCTAGAAGCCCCTCTTATACTCGGACTGACTAATGTTCAACCGCGCATTAAAGATTGTGGGCTAATAAGCAAGCTCAAGTTTCTCACTAATATACTATTATATATATTTAAATTCACATGTAACCTTTTCTATCACAATAAATAACATTACAAACCATAACAACACTGTATTATTTGAGTTTTAAGGTAGGGGGTACTTGATTATAAGGAAAATGTTTGAAGGGGTACGCGAAAAAAAAGGTTGAATACCACTGCTGTAGGGCACATCAACTAAACTTTTGACAATATAAGTATTTTGAGTATTTCACCCAGTGAAACATACCTCATAAAAAAACAGCACCATTTTACATCACCACTTATTTAAAACGCCAATACTATGCCGCGGATCTTTGTCAAACTACATTAATAGAGAGCTGGTAGGTAGACTATTCAACTGTAGGTGGCGCAATTACCAAACTTAATTTGCGGGTGAAATATTTCGAATGTCTCACTGAGCACCCTGTCTCACTGCTCCTCTATGCATCCTCTTCTTGGTTTCTGGGTATATTTATTACATTAAAGCAGTCACATTCATAACGGAACATATTAACTGCCCTAGTTTTTTGTCTTTGATAGTACATCAGAGTAGACAGAATTTCTATTTTCAAGAAATGACACCAACTTAGTTGTAATACTTGTGCTTTATTGAAATATATATTTATTTAAGAGTTATTGAAAAATCTTGTTTTTTTTTCAGAGTCAGCCCCGCCGCCCCCATTTTTCATTCTGGGGTTTAAGCAGTGCAAAGGATGAACACTACAGACTTGAGTTCTTCAAAGAAGCTACAAGCTACTATCAGCAACCACATGCATTTACAAAGCTATTCAACAAGATGAAAACTCGAGCAAGCAGCCTACAACCTATGCTTTGAATATTTTTCGCATCAGATCAGAAAGAAAATATCTTCGAGGATTACTAAAAGTTTTATTGCATAGAAACTGCTTCATCTTTGTTTATTCTTCACGATGCAGTTGAATTTTTTGCAATTTTTTATATTGCTCTATCATATATAACTTTTGACAGTTATTCAACATCATTCCTATTCACAACTTTCTACAGTTTGCTGCAGTTTAGTGTTAAGTCATACAGTTATTATTATCATAATACTGACATTATGCAGCATTGTATTTCGTATTTACAATAGGTGAAGCTAATTATTTCATCGTCGCTGAAAAATCTTCTGAATTGATCTGTTTCTGTGGTTCTTGGTTTTCTAACTTTTCACAACTACATAGTTGGTGTTGAGTGGGGCACAACACCTTTTCCCGTTGTTTATTTTTCATTCTTGTGCATTGTCCAGTTGCTGTGAATCCTATTGCTTCCGGCGATCAATCGCTGTCCAGACACAATCTGGAAGCAAGATTGAACATGAGTGAGTGCAGTGAAGATACCATAAGGAAATAGAAATCTTAGCAGCAATTGTGAAGTGACCAGTTTTTCAGCACTTGCGGTACTAATATGTTATGGGTTATTTTATACCAGTGTCTCTTTATAACTGGTTATTGACCCATAGAACAAATAAAATTTACACCAAGTGTACTCTTATGGCTGGGAAAATTTGGGTGTGCAGGAATGCCATTGGTCGGCAGGTTCTCAAGTGAAGTTTGTGGGACAAGTTGAGCCTCAATGGTATTACAAGATTTATTTATGAGGAAGCGAAGATAATATCAAATACTTTTAACTTTGTTCATTTTAAAATGTATTACAGGTTTACTACTTTGAGTATAATTTTAATATAAATGACAATATTTTAAATGCGGTACACACAGTAACCGCTTCAAAAGGTTTGTCAAGGGGATATATGTGGGTTGATAAGCCTGCTCGGAAAATCCCCTTGAAATTGGAAGTTCACCAGAATAACCTAGATCAACTGTAGCCTACGAAAATCTCGTGTTTGCTCGACGTGTTGAAGCTCAATCATAATAGAATTTACTTATAAATTCGCCATCAAATATCCATCTCAATATGGATTGATCGACGTCCAGATGGCTTCTTGACACATGTTGTTAAAAAGTTATTGATTTTAATACATTTCTAATAAAACTCAACCAATACATGCACATTGCGATCAAATTTAGAAGTTTTATTTTGTACTCTACAACCATCGCTTACCAATCTTGTGGTACTGGATAGTTTTTTACTATTTTTACTTCCTTTTACAATACAGGAAGTATTGGATTCACCCCAAAAATTTGAAATTTAGTCCCCTGAACCCAAAAAACATTTTTTTTCATTGGTTTGTCTGTGTGTCTGTGAACAGAATATCTCAAAAACAAAGAGGTGTGGCGTTGAAACTTCATATATAAGTTCTGTGTACTATGTAGATGTGACAGCAAGCTTTCGAAGGAAATCGTATAACCGGAAGTAGGTGTTTACTCTCAATCTGCTTCCTTGGCCTTCTAATTCATGTTAGGTTTTTTACACTTGGCTCTGCGTCTTCCTGGCTTCCTTATTTTTCAGTTCATCATAATACATCCACACATCTCTTTTTCTTCCAGTCATTGTTGTGTATACATTCAACTCACTTGGAAATGAAAATTACAATTTTGCATTTTATACGTCAGTGTTCGGGGACTCACGTAAACTTAAGTCACGATTTGAGGAATCCCACTAAGTATCCAAAAAGTAATTCTATAGGTTTATACTTAGTAACCGAGTGAATTTATTCTGTTATAAATTATTACCGCGTTTTCAAATGGATTTTTAATCAAGGTTTTCTCTTTTTAATGCATTATGGTTTGAACAATTTCAACTATAATTCTATGTGCTCTCTCAATTTAACCATTACTGTTTGGATGTAAGGGAGTGACTAGGTGGTGTTCTATTCTATGCATTTTAAACCAATCTGATTAAGGCTGCATTAAATTGGTTATCCGTTATAAATTTCTTTGGAAGCTTATAATGTGCAAATAGTTTTATACAGGAATCTAAAATATCTGGAATATTTTGGGACTATTCCTTGCTACATAAAATATTTTCTAAAGCCATCTATTCTGCCCTCCTAAGTAAGAAGGGCGTATCTGCACTTTTAGTAATTTTGAGATATTAGGGTTTTTCTGCAAAAGTGTGTGCCACGCTTATCTTTTACAATATAGACTTGAAATTTTGCATATTTATGTAACTTAATTAGTAAAATTGATTGCCCTTACTTATTTTGTTATAATGGGATCAGTTGTGTAAGAAATGTTAGATACGGTTTATTAGGTTATTGTTAGCCGCACTAATGCTAAGCAAAAAAGGCGTAACTGCACAAATTTTAATTCTATTATAATTAAATACATCTACATTTAACAAGATTGTAATTTTTATTATTGTATTACTTAATATTGTAAGTAGATATTTAACAAAGTATTTTTAAGCAAAATTTTAATAGTATTAAATGTCGTCTTCTTCATTTTTCCCAATGTCTTCATTGATGGGAAGAGTTTCCCAAAATTTTAATCTGGTTTTGGGTAAAATGGAAACAAGTTTTGCAAGAAGAGTGAATTTTCTTTCTTTTGTTACACCTCGCGCTTTTTGCTTGTTTTTAGGTGTTGGCATTTGCCCTTTATTATATTTAGCAGTTAAGAAGTTTAATTCAATGAAAGATGCCTCAAACGAATTCCTGTATCTCATACTCTTTTTTTCCCTTTCAAATATCAGTTGCACCATGTTTTGTAGATATGGTCTAGGCTCCAGTTTATTCAATTTGTACTGAGAACTGAAATCTACCCAGTTTCTGAAATCTTCTAGTTTCATCTCCTTCACATAACCTTTCTTGCATGCATTTTCGACACATTCAATAAAGTCGTTAAAGTCGTACACTTTCTTTTTTTTCTTTAGTTGCATTTCCACCTGGTGGTGAAATGAATCGGCGGACATGAAGGTGTGTCCAGGCTCGAAATATTTTACTTCTAATGTTCTTAAATTGACCTCGTCAGAATTGACAATGTATACGAAAAACGAAAGAAGAGCCCAATTTTTCTTCTGAGCTGAACAGTTGTCCAGCCAAATAACGATTTTCGGTGTATCGCGAACTTGTAAAAAAAATTAAAAAAAGTAGATATTATATCTTCCTTCTTCCTGCCAGACACACCTTCATGCCATATGAAAGCATACGGTTTCAGTCCAATATTATTTCTGACTGGGATAAACGATTCATTAAATGCTATGATCCTGGGTGTGAAAATGATCTCTTTATACATGTCACAGCGAGGAAGCATAATGACCTGAAATTATAAAAATAATTTAGTAAATAATATCAATTGAACTTTCTGTATGTTACCTTTTGTAAGTCTGCGGAATAAATCATATCTTTACTATCTCCATCTCTAGCATATTCTTCCCTTGCTAATGTATACTTCTTATAGTGTAATTTCCATGTTTCACAATTGCCGCAGTTGGCATCTAAATTGTCTTTTCTATGAGAAGTACTTTCTTCGTGTAGTGAAAAGCTTTCGCACGCCCAACACTCTTCATGCCCTAACTTCACAAAGCTGATATTTTTAGCTTCAACAGCTTTGCGGTATAATTTGTAAGAGATGTTGTACTGTGGATATTGACTTATGAAGTTATTGTGCATAGATGTTATTGACATATCAGTAGGCAAATAACGCCTATTCGGAGCATGCTCCCTTCTGTAGTGGGAGATTGCCGGGTTAAAAGATTCTATATGTTCGTTGATGACATTAACATCAAATTTATTATGAGCTGGTTTCTTGCCTCGTCCATCGGGTTTAGCAACAATTTGAGAGGAGTTAATGCTGGACAGAACATTTCGAACTACTTTATCATTTTTTTTACTGAAGCCCAATGTAGCTAGAAAAAATGTTTTGCACACGAAGTGAGAATCACCTAACTTACATTTTAGAAAGTGATGTTAGGTACGGTTTCTTCTTGAATTCTCAGCCACCGTTCGCCTTTTTACCAATGCAGTTCTACTGTGATGCAAGATAAAGTTCCTTTGTTCATGGCGACTTAGAGCCCACACTGTTCATTGATGTTAACTTGTCTTTCCTTACAGATTTTTGTAGAACACTGTTTTTTGCATTTATCTTCGCACCCTGGTTTTACTTTATGGTCTTCGGCTAATTTGTTAATTTTCTTCATTTTCCTTTCTCTTACAGTCTCGTCAAATGACTTCCTTTTTCTAATTTTACCATTTTTTGTAAATAATTTCGATTATTCTTTGGCGTCAGCTTGTTGTAGAGCATTTTCCAGAATGTTGTTCACTAAAGATGTAGGGAAAGCTTCTGTGTCATCCTTCTTAATTACGTTCAAGGGGGAGTTACTCGAATCTGAGACAGAATCATTGCTGTTAGAAACATTATTCTCACTATCATAGTCACTCAAGGAAGGTTCATAATTTTTATCGGCAACAGAATCATCATCCATGTCTGAACAGGTAATTTCTTCCTCTTCACCAATATTCATAGCAGTCTCATGAACAAAAATCATATTGTTTTCGTTAATACCTAGTCATGTCATTTTTGTCACTAATAAATTCAGTAATGGATGGTTGCTCAATTTGCTGCACAATCACTTTGGGAACATTTTTACATTCCTCCATTTGTTCAAGTGCAAGGGAAACCAATCGCTTTCCCCTTGACGACATAATCTAAAAGCATTATTAATTATTCTTAACCCCCAACTGGTATGGTGGTTTCAAAGTGACGTAACTGGTATGGTTGGGTCATCCAGGACCCATTCAAAGTTTAAATCACCTGATAAAAATTTTATTGTTTTTGTATAACCAACTATTAGCTTTATAGTTATTTAACCATAATCAAACACAATACTGGTCGAAACATTTTATTAAATTTTTTTATAAAGCGTAATACAAAATAAGTTTACAAAATGAAAATGTCTATTCTTAAGCAAAATAAATCAAAAATTTGCAAAAAAAAAAGATAATACCACTTAAACCTAACAGAAAATACCTTGAGTCAACAATCCTCAGGCAATAAAAAACATTTTAACCTAACAAAGAAATTCTGCCAGAGGCGTAACATTGGGGAAAAATATAACGACAATTTCTTACAAACCTTCATTACAAGAAACACAACAATTTTTTATGATTAAGTGTTGCTTGCAAAATGTTTTCAGTCACATCATCCAAATTATTTGCGATTTCTTCTAACTCTTTCTCACTAAGATATTTAGGCATTTTTATGGAAACTACTTTTAACTTTTAATATACGTAAGTAGTATGGTCGGGTCAAGTGTGACTCGCGACGTCTACACAGCTCAAACTATAAACAGAAACTAAACGTTCAATGTATCACTCGGCAGAGCAATAAACACTGGGAGAATACAGGGACGTGCGCTATGAGATTTTGCCTACTGGCGGAGAAATTATAATTTAAATATTTCTCTGGGTCACGATTGACCCAACCATACCAGTTGAGGGTTAACTTCCTTTTAGTTTCACATTATAAATAGGTGCACCTAACCTTACATTGGATATTCAATAATAAGTTCAATAATTTGAAGATGTAAAACATAACATAATGCGACTTAGTATGCCAAAACGACCTACAACAGTAAAACTTAAACTTACCACTTTCTCTTCATCCACTGCTTTAAAACACACGTTTATCAATCACCTTTTACAATAATTAATAACAAGCGGTCAGTTGCTATTCGCAATAACCTAACCTAACATAATTCAGTTTACGCCGTGTCTAGAACCACGCTACCGTGGAGCGAAACGAAAATAATTCCTCCACGTCGAGTGCGTCACAAATGATATGACGACAACTTCTTTCGCGTGAGAGGTACAAATGGCACACCATAGGTGTTATTTCAACGGTGAAGTAAAATACAGATGCATTATTTTTATAATATTTTATTGATTACTCATAATAAACCACTCAGAAAACAAATGTGATAGAAACTGAAACATATACTTTATTTAATGCTCTTAATACACTACTTATAAAACAGATAAAAAACTAAAACATAAAGTATATTTGGTAACTCAAAATGTTATAATAATACTTGTTTGTAATAATAATTCTCAACTAACATGTACCACAGCAACTTCTACAGAACCAGAAATTATTCTTGGGTTTTCTCCAATACAAGTAAAATCATACCACAAGAGGCACGCACTACATTGTACTACATTAATAGGTGGATCTACATTTTTCTTGTAATTACCACATTCACGCGGAGTTTTTCGTTCTTCAGTACATTTTTGCTGCAGTATTTGAAAACATTTTTTCTCAAAAAAATTTTCCACACTGGTTAGTTCTACCTGACAATCAAATATTACGTGACTCGTGATACCTTTTATGTCATTCTCAGAAATTAAATATTCTTGATGTAGAGCGGAATGTACAATGTCGTCATTTTTAGTTAGTAGTTTCAGAAGAAAACCAATTTTCTCAGTATAACTTTTGGATGCAAGTTGTCCCTTTTCTTTTTTAACCCAATAACGATCAGATCTGACCCAGATGGTCGACCTCTTTTTAATTGCCGAAGGCATAAGGATTGATGATAAATGTTTATTTGTGGTATTACCACTATCACAAGCGATTAACTCTACAGAAACAGATGCAGTTGCGGGTAAATCAGGCACATCTACATCTAGGATGATAATAGGCATATTCCCAATATCAAAATCAACATTTTCGGGATTAGAGCTATAGTGTGCGCTCCTTTCCTCAAAGACCACATTTTCGCCATTAGAGTTGTCGATTGCCCTCAATTCCTTTGTGTTTGTAGTAGTAACTACTCCTACTTTCCCTACCGTTATTTCTTTGCCATCTTGCCATATGTCCACTATTTTTCTTAAAATTGAAATTCTGTAATCGAATTGAGTATTTCCTGAATAAGTAGCCAAGTTTGTCAATTCACTTGTAATAGCAATTGCCTTTTTTCTTTTCTCACTAAGTGATAGAAACCGCTGTTTATTTTCACTAGTTATGTATGTCGCTGAATTTGTTTCTGATTCTACGATATCAGACTGATTCCGTGTTGAATTTTCAATAGAGAAACTTTTGGTCCACCTTATACTGCACAAATCTTTATCAAAGAGATTCGAGTTACTTTGTTGCCTCACAGCTATAATGTGACGGCATGGTAGACCCATTGACGTCCAATCCATGCATTCACATTCCGTTGTACTTACTGTTATGTTACCCCGGCTTGATTTCACAAGACATGTGTTTTCAGATAGATCGGATAAGATAGTGATGTATTTCAATAAATTTAATTGGTTCAAGACGTACCGAAAACTATAGTTTGTAAGAAGTTTTGAATACTGATCCTCAGGGCTACCTGTACGGTACCTTATGACAGGTGATGTTAATACTTCTTTTGCTGTAGTATGGCGTCTTTCATGTTCTACCGAATTAAGAAACATAAAAATGCTTTTGTAAATTGTAGGAGTGAGCTATGTTTTTGAACCACTTGCTTTATCTTATTGTTAATAGATTCCAATCTGTTGTTAGTAGAGTTTTTGAAATTATTATTCATGTATTGAGGTGCCCATTCGTTTCTAATGGTATGCCAGTTTTTATTGTAGTATGAAAGAACACTTTCCGGAACACATCGAGAAAACTCTGCATATATGTCGTTATAATCATCCTGTGTTTTACTGTACTTCAATTTTACAATTAATTCCAAAGCTAAATTTCGATCTCCTTTTGATATGCGAAGTTTTTCACACGATATTTCTCTTCTAAAAGTCTTCATAGTATGAATTAAGCACATATAGGTAGAAGCATGTGGAAATTCTCTTTTCAAAATTTCTCTCTCAAGTAGATCTTTGTCGGTCATTATGCATTTAGTGTTTATCCATTTTGGGTTTAAATTTTTAAAGGACCGAATTAACCAAGTTATAGTGTCTCTATCTTCTACAGCTAATAGTCCTACTCCTCCTATTCTGCTTTCTCCATTTGAATCCTCGAGCAAAAAATATATACAGTACAACCATTCTTGAGTAATTTATATATCCTGTCAAAAGCTACAAATTCAGGCCACGATTCCATATTTTTTTGCATTGCCGGTGTAGAAATGAACAAGCCCTTAAAACTTTTATTTTCATCTAGTATTGACACAGTTCCTTTTCACTCTTTCAATAAACTGTACTACTCTAAGCAAATTTTCATCATCTTTCGTCCTTAATGCCTGCTGAACGTTGCTTAAATCCTTTAACATTGGTTTCTTACCTGTATCTTGAAAAACATTATTTTGTAATTGTTTCTTGTTTGATCCCAATTCCAAAAACAGACCGGCTTGTTGTTTCTCAGCATCAGTTAATTTTCGATTTTGACGTAGATGCTCATAAAAATCCTATACGATATATCTGATTAGTTTTGAATACATATTTTAATATTATATTTTTTTACCTTTGTTGATTCATGACACTGATGATTATCTATAAACGAACGAATTTCAAGACTCTGTCCATCCGCGCTTGCCCTTAATTTGATATTGGCGGGACAATTCATTCGATGAGTAGGACAAAGTAGTAAGTAGGCAGGTACATAACAAAAACTTGTATTAAAAAAATTTACTGCATTTACCTGACTCGCTTTTCCTTTACTTTTAAATTTCTTACCACCATGTATACAAGAGTAATGAATTTCATAGTATTTAATTCGGTCACTGAAATGTTTCTTTAACCTCACAGTTCTGCTAGATCGTTTCCAAAACTTTCGTTTTTTCTTGTTTTTCATATGTTGATAATTCTTCGTACGTTGAAAATTTTCTACCAATCTCCAAATTCATTCTTAATTTAGAAACTACACAATATATAGCCTCGTCACATAAACAAACTCTTACTAGTTACGAACTTAAACGTTAAAAACAGGCAACTGTCGCGGGCGCCGGTGCATTTCCCGTGTTCGAAATACATATTGGGACCTCTCACGCGAAAGAAGTTGACGTCTTATCAGTTGTGACGCACTCAACGTGGAGGAATTATTTTCATATCGCTTCACGGTAGCCTGGTTCTAGACATGGCGTTCAGTTTATGGTAAATGCCGAAACCGGAGTCGTATGTGCAAAGTAAAAAACTAGCAGTATTGGGACAATTCCTAAACAAGAAAGTCGTATCTACTGTAAAACTGTCAGATACGACTTTTTTGCGTAGTAATTGTGAGATACGCCTTTCTTTCTTAGTAGGTAATAGGTAGTGTAGATGCACATACGCCCTTTTTCATAGACGGTTTATTCGCATTAAACGTGCAGTTACGCTCACCAAAACCTTCCAATAGATGCGCAGTTACGCCTTTTATGTTATTACAAGATAAACCCATTTTCGAGAAATTTGCAGATACGCCCTTCTTGCTTAGGAGGGCAGTATTGCTGTTAGGAATTTTCGTTTATTTAATGAAAATATATAGGCATATAAACGTTTTCAAATGGTTCCTTAAGTGTATAAATATATTCTAAATGATATTGCGTCGCTTTGCGTTCATATTTCCATCTTTGACGTATTTCACAGTCGTCAACTGATTTTTGACAATTTCTTTTAAGGTTTGGCCGATAATATTTTTTATTAATTTCATTATATAATTCTAAAGCTCCTCGATGTAATGGTATATGATTTTCTTTAAGTATAGTTTGCTGATCTACTTCTTGTAAACAATCTTTTAATACGGTATGAGTAAAAACTATTTTGATTTTATTAATAATATAATATTGTTTGCTTTATTTTATTTTTTTTTAATAAATCTATGAAACTTATTCTAAGTGTAACGAAACTTAAAACTAATTAAATTTAAATGTATAAAACTAAGCTTATCCACGTCACGTGGTCTGCGTTGGAGTTGCAGCTGGGTGGGGTGTAAGCGGGTCTACTTAGTGGTGATGACGGGTGGACGTTCACGGGTGTAAGTATGAACTGTAACAGAGGAGAGCACCTTATAGTTTGACTCTGGTTCAAAGTCTGACTTTATGGGCGTCAAATCCCAGTATTGTCCAGTTCTATTGAACGCTGTTCTGCCAAGATCTGTCCATCTCGGTAGATTTGGTATCAACACTATCGGCTGAATTTGCGAAAATTGCGCAATTGAGCCTAGTAGCGTCTAGTCGGGGAAGAAGGTATCTAATGTCAATGCTAGGTTTTGGTCGTGTCCTGTTACAGATGGGATCCGGTAAATGGTTTCGATTAGTGGGCTAACAGTCTTGGTTCCGGTGGTTTGGGCAAGTGTTGCGCTATAGTCGAAATATTTAGAGTAATTCGTCATTACTTTCAAAATATTTCCGCGCCATTCGTTTTGTGTGAGTTGAAGGAAATTTTCCATTGATCTTATTGGAGTGGCTCCAGCAATGATTGGAATCTTCAATCTCTTTCCGTAATTGTAGAATTTACGGTCGATTTCACTGTCTGATTCGGTAAGGTGGGTCACGCCGGGGGTTAGCAAGACGTCTATCGGATTGGTTCCATTGTAGTGCAGTGAACACATGTTCGTTAACGGTGTGAGCAACTGCGTTGGTCCAGAATCTAGGGGTCGAAAAGTCGGGGATGCCTATTTCGTTTGGTGCTGTGAGGATGGTATTCGCCATTCCAATTAAAATTGGGATGTTTGGAATTAACTCAAAGCTACTTTCGGGAGTTCCGATTAATATGGCATTGGCTTGAGCGGGTCCAAGGTTGTCTGGGAGGAACGGGGTTATTTGTGCATACAGAGAATTTTTAGGGGTAGCGGGGTTTATGCTCTCGAATAGAGCGATAAGTGGGCCAGGGATGGGTAGCTTTTCTGGTGGAAAGTCTTTAAGAAATTTCTTCACGAAATTCCTCTTCTTAATTTAGGCTCTTCCAGTAGCTATCTCTGCTCTGAAGGTCTGTACTATGAACAAGACGCCAAAGTATATTCTAGATATTAGAGGGTGCCATGAATCTTCACTTTTTTTGAAGTAAAAACACTGCCTCATGTAATTGTCCATTATGTGTACAATCTCTTACCTCATAAAGGTCGAGGGATTAAACGTTGAGGTATCTGATTTTCTGAGTCCTGGTTTGAATCGCAAAAATCCTAGGAGTATTTCGTTATCCTTTGTATTGATATCGTCTTTTGGTCCTGGGGTCTTCTGGCTGATTGTAGGATTCTTAAATCTATTTACGTCAGTCTTCTTTGTCTCTCTCACGTTTTCTGGAATGTCATCTTTTGGTTCAGTCTTTTTGGATCCATTAAACTTAGGTTTGACTGTCTTTGCATCGAGGCCACGAATTTCGTCAACTCTCTTTGAGATTTCGGAGTCAACCGTAGTTTTCGGTGGAATCTTATTTACTTTACTCATTATGCTATGTTTTACGTAAGATAAGGGAAACAAAATGTTTATGTTGATAGTTAGGATAGAAATCTAATCTAAGGCTTAAAATGTAACTAAAATTAAGTCTAGAAACTATTAAATGTTTAAGTAACAATTTTTGCAATTTCCTCGTATAGTTTTAGAGGTTTTGCATTAATGCAATTTATTATATTTGGATTAATATAATTTTGTAAAATATTTCAAATTTCGTTTTCTAAATTTTCTCTAAGCACTAAATACAAATTTTTGCCAAAAGGATTTATAACTTGCATTCCTGGTTTAGTATAAAATGAAAAGATAATTTGATTTTTGAATGAGTTGAGTGGTATTTCTGTAATTTCTAAAATAGCATTTATATTTTGATTACATTACAATTTTCCAATTGTTCCCCATGCTCATGTGATTCACAGTTTTCAAAATCATTTTTGTCATAGAAATCAGCTGGTGCTTCGACTTGAACCACATTAACAAAAGGTTTTGTTTGCTGTCCATTATCATTTTTATAATAGTTTGCTCTCAAATTATTATTTGACATAGATGTAGATCGATTCCGAATATTGCTGACTGATATTGGGGTATTTTGATTACTTTCTGCATTAGCGCGACTAAAATATCCTTAAGGTTGGAACACGTTGATTTTCCTTGGGTTCATTTCAGCATAATATTTATTCCTATTGTCATAGGCATAATTATTAGATTTAAAATTCTGCTGTTTTTGATTTGGTACATTTTGTGTCTATTTATTTACCTTCTGCATTTTGCCTGAAGTGCTCAGTTCTTTTTCTGAATTAAAATGTTTAGTTACATAACTCAGCCAAAGTTTTCTTTTCCTTTACATCCAAAATGGTTTGCAATAAAGGGGGACAATTGTTATACAGAACCTAAATTCCAGTTTGTTCATTGATGTCCCTGTACACTACCTTTTGATCATCGGTGATATCAGAATGAATTTTAAAGTTTAATCGATTTTCCATTGTCTTAACATTTTCTATAAAATCTGGCAACGATTCGTTATACAAAATTTTTAAATTTTTTAATTATTGCGCTAAGATTTTCGTATCCGTTTGATCGCCATATTGTATTTGCAATAACGATTTAAGATCTGGCCATTTTTTAATGTCTGACCTAACTGACAAAAGTTCATTCGCTTCACCTGTTAACTTACTACAAATGAGACAAGAAACGTTATTAGTTACTGCTGTATCATTAGTAGCTTCATACTTATTATAGTATTGATCAATTTTCCACAAAAATGAATCTAGAGTACCTATTTTACCTCAAAATATTGGTAAAGTGTTTCTGTAATGCCTTGCTGCAGCAATTGCTTGCTCTGCAAGCGGTATTGCGGGTTGTACTTGTGGTTGCACTGAAGTAGTCATTTTATTAGGGTAAGGTTGCTCATATTAAACCATTTTTTACAAAAAGGCGTACAGTTTTGCCAAAAGCTAACATAGAACTTTTGTATTTGGTCAAACCGTCAACTAAACCTTTGTGCATAAGTTGAGTATTATTGCACGGACTTAGCGCAACTTTTTTCCTCAATATTTTTTTTTATTAACTTTGAGGTTCTTGGATCAAAACCAGGAACTCCATAGTTTTGCAAATATTTTATGTGGATAGTTAACCCATTCATGGCCATGCACCAAAATAATTAAAGTGTTGTTAAAAAATTTATATGTATGCTTCATTTATGATAAAATTAAGAGAAAAATACATAATAATAATAATAATAATAATAACAATGTATAGAAGAAAAGTAATGGTTGGTTAATGATACTTTGGCAGAATGTATGAACTAAAACTAAAAATTAGGTGTACAGCTTTACTCCACAAAAATTATTTTAAAAAGTAGTATACACTTTTGTTGTGAAATACACTAAAACAAGTAGGGTGTAAGTGAACTTTACATTTATCACACAAATATACAGTGCGTTTTGCAAACCCTGCAACGACGTCTTTTGCCTTCTTCCTCTCTAATGACAATGTGACCAACGTTATCATATCTTATTACACTTGGCAAACTTCCTCGAGAAGGACGACCCTAAGATGTAGACGGTGCTGTGGGTAGCAGTTCCTCCGATTCCGGCTCTATCGGCTCTGAGAAGGGTGTAGATCTGGTGTGGCTCTTTATCAGGGACAAAACTAAAAATGACCGAAATTCTAATTGTGACAGATGAGAATCGTTGGCAATGTTATATATTTTCCATGCGTTTACTACTGTGGAATCTACTAAATTGATGAAGAGTGGCCACCACTTTTTACCTCTAACTCTAATTCTGTAGTTTGATACTGCATTGTCCAGAAGATCAACCCCACCCATATGCATATTATAATCTTTTATAACATTTGGTTGCGACACTTGTTCTTCTTTTTTCAACTTCCTGTTGTATCGTTTTGCTTTGAGTATTGGTTCAATCGTTCCATTATTTGTAGCAACAGTTACTACCGAGCTATCATTCCATCTTGCAACTGTTACCTGGGCCGTTTCGTCAAAACAGGAGACAAATTCTCCTCTTTTTAGTTTTCTAAGTATTTTGCTGCTTTGCAATGGACAATTTGGTAAACGGTTTTCTCTGACAGTTCCTGTGAAGAAAAAACCTTTCTCTTTCAAAATATTGAACAAATCGTAACTCGAAATTTTTTTTTCGAAAAAAATTTTGTATTGAGGTGCATCAGACACAACAGACAGCAAGTGTAAAACTACTCGTGTTCCTAGTGAATGTTTCTGTTGAATATCTTTAGAAGCAGCACCACCGTAAGGGATAAATTGATATAAATATCCCCCTGTGCTACAAAGACATCAAATTTTGAAGCCGAAGCGAACTGGTTTACCTTTCATAAACATTTTTGCAGAATGTCTGCCAAAATAGGGGACCATTTGCTCATCAATAGAAAGGTTGTGGGTAAATATCCCAAACTGCAAATATTTTTCATTCAACAAATTGAATACAGGACGCAATTTAGAAAATTGGTCCGCCATGTCTAAGCTGCTATTATCTGCTAGATGTATATTTCTTTTTATTGATCTGAATGTATTTCAGCTCATGCAGCTTCTTACTAAATTCACACCCTTATCCTCATCTTTTGACCAATACATGTCACAAGCTGGTAATTTGTGATAACCAGTAAGTATTCAAATTCCCAAATATTGTTTTAGTAAAGATACAGAAAATTTGAAATCGTGACGGTTATTATCTTTTGCATATTTCAAACTGTAATTTACTAATGCGTTGAGTACCGTATCATCAAAAAATAATAAAAGGACTTCCAAAGGCGATTTTCCACCAATGTTTTGTTTTATTGCTTGCATTTTTTGAAATTCACTTGTGGTTGGCACAGATGAATATGATGGTTCTTGATTTTTCCAGGAGGGTACGTACCGTTTTGGCTTGGATTTGCCACTAACTTTTTTCTTTTTCCTGCTAGATGGGCCCGGAGTTGGCTCATCCAAATTATCATTTTCGTCATCGAAAGCCTGCGTGTGAATTTCGAATGTTCTTGCAATATCCGTTACTGTATTTTCGCCTACAAGACAATCTTCATCAGTAAGAGGGTCGACAGCTGGAGGAATATACACTGCATCTATTTCATTCACGTCTTCAAGATCGGAATCTTTTTCCAATAGTGCTTCCAACTCTTGCACATTTAGTGGTCTTTTGAGCTCCCACTTTCTACTAAAAGACATGGCTGTAATAGAAATAATTATAAATACTCGTACTGTATGTGTGTAAAATAAATATGTATTATATTGCACATTTGAGAACAAAGATTTATAACAGATAAAAAGTAAGTACAACATAATTTCAACTTAGGGTTAGTCGTAATTGCTATTACAATAACGTATAATAAAATATTGATTCACTTGACACTTTACCGTTACACAGAGTGTTAACGACCCAAAACTTTTACTAGAAATGATATCTATTCAGGCACAAACCTTTGGAACGTTATGCGCATGCAGTTTTGTTTGTCTACACTGCATCTGGCCAAAGTATCATAAACGAACCATTAATTTCAAGCGGTGGTAAAATCGTTATATAAACACTTTCGTCACGTTTGTTTTGCGTTCATTTGGTCTCTACAGCCGACAGTTTTGATAAACTCAAGTTTTCATAATTTATTTTACTATATATTATTGCTTTTTATACAAAGTGCTGCAAACACTGTTGAAATGGCCGTTATTTAAAAATTAATAAAACTTATTATTTATACAACTTGAGTTCCAACACATGTATGAGCAACTTGGGAGTTTTCTAAGTGGCAATTGATAAGATAATAGCTATTTCAATTTATAGAAAAAAAACTAAAAAAATATTTTGTTAATGGTTCGTTTTTGATACTTTGGCCATTAATGTTAATTCAGTTTTATTCACTGGATTTAGTGTGATGAAGTTCATTAGCTGCAGACATTTTATTTTTATACAGGGACATCAACAATTATTTCAAACCACGTGTGCCCGCCATATAGGCAACTCATTATACAGGGTGTCTCAAAAAGAATCGGACACCGATTAGCCATAAATTTCTTACGTCATAATAAATCGATTAGACCTAATATACCTTAGTACAAAGTCTCTTCAGTAAGAAGTTATAGGGCCTTGAAGTTAAATTTTTTATTTCTTATTTTTTTGTTAATTTCCGTAAATGTAGAGATATCAATTTGAATTTTTGTATACATATTTACTATTATATACTGTACTAATAGAAGAAATTTCATAAACTAGACTTGACTGTAAAGGTCACTTTACCTAACTTTCAAAACTTTTTTTAGCTCTAACTTTGTTATCTGTAACATTTTTTTAAATTTTAGGTTATTATCTGAAAGAAATTTAAAATACACAAAAATAATGTACTCTTACTTCATAGGCGTAGGAGCAACCGTTTACCTTAAAATAGCTATCGAAGGTTTTTGGTTGTCACTAACACATGTAATTATCAAGTAGGCATGATCACAAAAGCAATGGTCATCTAGTAAAAAACAATGATAAATCAATTAATGATATTAGTGATATAAGAATTTGATCTCTTATGTTTAAGAAAATGCCGCTACATAACGAGTTCTCCAATGCTGAAACATTTGTTATGTCGCAGCATTTTCGTAAGCACAAAAGACAAAAACCTGATGTCACCAACGTCATTAATTGATTTATTGTTGTTGTTTACTAGATTACAATCATTACCCATTGTTTTTGTGATCATGGCTACTTGATAATTGCACATATTAATGACAACCAAAAACCTTTGATGGGCATTTTACGGTAAACGGTTGCTTTTAGGCTTAAGAACTAAGAGTCCATTATTTTTGTGCTTTTTAATTCTCTTTCAGAGAATAGCCCAAAATTTTTAAAAATGTTAAATATAACGAAGTTAGAGCTAAAACAAGTTTTGAAAGTTAGGTAAAGTGCCCTTTACAGTCAAGTCTAGTTTATGGAATTTTTCCTATTAGTGTAGTATATAATAGTAATTATGTATACGAAAATTCAAATCGCTATCTTTACACTTGTAGAAATTAACAAAAAAATAAAAAATTAAAAATTGAACTTCAAGGCCCTATAACTTCTTACTGAAGGGACTTTGTACTAAGGTATATTAGGTTTAATCGATTTATTATGACGGTAAGGAATCTATGGCTAATCGGTGTCCCATTCTTTTTGAGACACCCTGTATACGAGGCGTGGCAGTTGGTGACACTTAAAATTTCAATTTTCCAGTGGCGTAACTTTAAGCATGTCTGGTGAGGTCTCATAATGATGCTGAAACTGAAGTAAATTAGAAATTAGTTTTGGTATTACATTTAAAAATTTTGATCAATGTGCACTAAATGCACACAAAGAAAACAACAATTTTTAACAGATTTTAATGAAATGCATTCATTACAAGGTGCGAAAATTAATCCAAATTAAAACTTCTTCCAGTTTTTAATAAGAGCAATAGAATTATAGCAAGTAAAAGTTAGGTATAAAATTTAAGTTAATCTTATACATATTGCTGTAACTAATTGCTAATTGCATTACAATAACTGTTCGAAATGTTCACCATTATTCTCTAGACACAATCTCACAGGTTTTTTAAAATTGTCAAAAACGTTTATTAGAATCTTTGGCGTAATGTTGTTAACCCAGATATGCCCAAACATATTTTTTGTCAAAATGTAAATTTATTTCTTGTTAGTTTGATTCCTATTGGCATATAATAACTAGAAAAAATTGTAAAAAAAATCCGTGGATAATGGGCTTCCTTTTAAAAGGACAGTGGGCATGTATACAGCCAAAATTAGTAATAATAAAAAAGGTTGTCTAAAGAACTTATTTTTATATAAAACCAAATGTTACATTCTTAACAATATAAGATAGAACCACGTTTGGTGTGAACACAAAAAGGACGCTTATTATAACCTTGTATGATATGGGATAAAGCAACGGACATGAAGTGTTACATTACATTTTCGACATTTAGTAGACACTTTCTTGTGACAAATTCTATATCTTGTCTGTCTATCCTGCTCTTCAATTAAGTGATCTAGTCTATCATACCTCGACTCTACATTCTCCAAGGATGAAGGCCTATTACATAAATTGAGTTCCCTCTCTCCTCTGTTGCTTTGAATCAGAGACATGGCTACATTTCTTTGAAAGGCCAAGTGATCTAGTTTTCCTCCCGGTTCTCGATGAAGCTGCCATGCATTTTGCTCAGCAGCATCGAGCAAGTGTGCTGTAAGGGGAAAATACCATTTTTTACCCCTGATACTGATACGATATAAACTAATGTTTTGGTCACCCCCCAGTCAACACCCCATATTGGTGTTATAGCTTTTTGTTTTGTGGCTGTTTGACAGAAATTCGTTTCTTTTCTTTCTGGGAATAGCGGGTAACCTGGTTTAATGTTAACACACCGTAATAATTTGAAACCATGTGAACCATGTTGTCAGACCACTTGACAACTAATATTGATTTTTCACTGGACACTTTGAAATCGAAGTCTCCACGGTTTTTCTTCAGGTCATCATCAGAAGCTAGTAGACAATTTACAAGCCGTTTTTTTTCTTATTGTACCAGTCCCCTTGATTCCCTTCTCTGTTAGAATTGTCATTAGAGGCAAGGTTGTGAAGAAGTTGTCGAAATATATACTGTATGGTAGTTTATGTTTTGAAAGCAAAACGTCGGTGTATTCCAAGACAACAGAAGGCCCCAAGCCTAAGTTTTTGTAGCAATACTTGATTGCAGATTTAGCCTCTTGATATGGTTCATACCATATTATATACCCGCTCGCAGAAGCTCCGACCCATAGTTTATATCCATATCTCAACGGCTTGCCTCTTATGAATTGTTTGCAGCCATGGCGCGCCACTGCAGGAATATACACTTATGTTTTGGGAATGCCGATATCTTTCTCGATCCTGCGGTTACTCTCGCTAGGACTTCTCGTTCTGCTCCACAGACACAGTAGCTGGCTTTATCTCTTCTAGAGTGCAATGCGTTCACTGCGCTCCTTCCTATTGCGAAAAGCTTCATGGGCGTAAGCCTCATATATTCTATCGTCTTACTTAGTGTCTCATCGATGTTTTGGTCGCTAAATACTGAACTGTACTTAACTTTCGAAAGTAGATGTACTCTATCGTTCAGCGCTTGATCTACATTACTGTAAAACATGAATCGAAGTAGACAGTACATATCTGATGTTCCTCTACACCATTGAGTTACCTCTGATCTACAGGCCGCATCCGTCTCAGTTCTGCCTCTCACAACTAAATTTGACGCTGACCGTCTGTTCCTTAGTTGGTCACGCACGTCATAGTTATCGTTTGTCTCTACTTCTCTGCTCTTCTCATGTAGGTGTTTTGCGGTTGAAGCTTTCTTCAGGTAAATATTTTGACTTGACGTCACTCGCTGGGACTCCACTTTTCGGGGTTTCCCTCATGAATTGCCGCTGCTTCTTCACGTATTGCCTGGACTAGTCCTGGATTTCTAACTGTAGTTGAACTGCTAGCTATTCGTGCTAAAGTCCGGTTGCTATATCAACTAAACCGCTATCAGCTCGGTTAAGTGTATTATTTTACCAAGTCCACTTTATTTTTTTAATTAAACTAATAGATTGTCGTCAAAATATATAGTTCTATACGTTTTGTTCTTTATTATTTTGGATGTAATTGGTTTCATTAGTACGTATGTTCGGCCAAGTAGAAAAATGATCAATTAAATTTGTGTCAAACCGTATTTTTTTAGGATGTTATTATTTGTATTATTTTTATTACAAGAATGTGATCAACGCATGAGCTATTTTCTGGAGTAACTCTAGGGTAGCAGTTTATGTAAGATTAGAAACCAAAAAAAGAAAACATTGCCATGTATTTGTTACTTACCACATTATTGAGGTCTAGGATGTCAATATTATGAGGAGCGTTTTATCAAAAGTTGACATCTACAAAAAGTAAAATTTTCAGGAGAAACTTTTTTCTGCTTAGGCATGTTCCTTGTTGCATTATTATGTATTTTATATCTTTAATAATTCATTTATTGTCATTTCCATATTACATAAGTAGATTACAAAACAGTAAAATAAAAAATGTAGTGTTTACAGACTAAATAAAAACAAGTTTTTCCAAAAACTCGACAACTACAAATGAAGTATTAAAATCTCATATAACATAAACTAGTACATAAAGTAATAATCTAATAAAATATAACATATAGCGTTTGCAATGTTAAACTAAATTAAAAAAAACAAACAGTCCATGTGTGGTGTTCTTGACCACTATAAGAGAGAAAAAAAATAATATATCATTTGCACAAATGTTCAGTAACATAAGAAAATAAGCGGTCCATGTGTGGTGTTCTTCATCACTATAAAATAGAGAAAAACAAACAGCTTCGGTTTTATATAACTGGTTCTGTATCATCATAATCTCGCCTTTCATTTTCGACGGTTTCCTTTGCTTGCCCTTCCATTACAATATTGTAAAATTTCTTGTTCTCTTTATCCAGTTCTAACGAACCCAGAAGTTGCTGTACATTCTACGATTTTCTTTTCAATAGTCGTACATTACACGTTGTGAGTAGATCAATTCGGTTAATGATTCCCCATTTAGTTCATCCTTAAATTTCCCGTACGGATTGTCCAGCGAATAGTTTGAAGTGCCGAAAATACCGTTTTTACCTTTTAACGCCTGCTCTAGTGACAATTAAACAAGAGTCATCAAGATGATCTCAAGGCTGTTTCAACTGAGGAACAGAAACAACAATAAGATTTATTTTCGAATCGATGGTATACGACTGAACTCAACTAAAATAGAAAAACTCATGGATACCTCTCTTCTCCAACCCTATCTCTGTAATCTTATATTTCACAGTTAGTTATAACCTATTGATTGAGTGGGTAGCATCTAACGACACATGGTGCCAATGCAAGGTCCCATTCCCATCCGCATATCTTCCTACTGCTACGCCCTTTGGAAAGTCTTCTTGCACTATTGTAGAAGAAAGTGTACTGCTATGATTGTCTTCAGAGCTGCCCGGCTGGGTTGAAATTCCAAAATTTCTGAAAACACATTTAGTGTTAGTCAAATTATAATATATTTCATTAATCCATAAACATTAATAGATATGTTCTGATTTCTACGCTCAAATTTGGGGATGTCTTTAATTTTTACTGGAAACAAAATTCCACTCAAAAAATTTTTCGGATACGAATTAGGTCTACCATCATGTTTGTGTACGAAATATAATGATATAATGCATAACAAAAGCAAGTTCTATTAAAAGGCCGCCGAAACGACTTTTTAAAAAACGTTTATTTTTATTTTACAATGAAATATAACATTGGAAGCACACAGATTAGCTGCCAGACAATTTCTTACATCTAGCTACGAACTAACTGGAACTTATCTTAGAGGTGCAGGCTACTTGTATATATACTATGTCTAATCAGCTAAGATAAGCGTTATCTCTAAAAGGGAGCGTGAGACAGGAAGCCACGTGCGTTCAAGGTTGCAGACTTGCAGTTCACAGAAAGAAGCTATTATTGTTCAAGGTTGCAAGCTTGCAGTTTTACACAGGGGGCCATTGTCTAGCTGTAATATAACTCGTCCGCCGATAAAATGTTCAATAGCGGTATTCAAATATGTCTCTATTGAACTTACAAAAAAGAAAAGAAAATTAAACTTACGTATTTACGTTAACTGGTTCAAAATCTTTATTTAGAAATCTAATAAGTTTAATCTTCATTGTGTTCCTATTATAATACAAATACAATATAAAAATTATTAACATAAGAATAGTACACAGAGTAAATATAATTGCAGACACTCTTAAGTTATCGGATTTAGTATAATTAACAGGTTTTAACAAATTTTCATATTTATTAAGCTTAATTCGGTCCTCAACCAATTTCTGGGTGTCAACTGGTATCAAGTCAATCTTCGAGACATTTATGAATTCGATTCAGGAATTATTAAGCGGTCAATGTTTGAAACTTTTATTTGAGGTTCTTTTATCCTCTTCGGACCCAGAACAGAATTGGTGCAAATTTTACCACACATTTTGGATATGTTAAGTCAAAATGATCTAAATAACACATACATGTAAGATTTATTCATAAATTGTTTACATTTTACAAAAAAAGGGCTGTCCAACTAGATGGACATTGGGTCTGTAAGCATACAAAACAGAGCAACCTATGTTTACATAAAATCTAATTGTACTTCTGATGATAGTCTTTGAAACAATTATTGTTCCCTGTAATACACAGAAAAATGTTACAGTTTTCACAGAAAAATTTTGTTTTCTTGGTACAGCCAGAATTCTTGCAGCGAACGGAGTTCTTTAATTCTGAGGCGATGCCCGGAAGATGTTGTATTTTACGTTTCCTCGAAGGAGGAGTAGATTCATTAGTGGGAGTTAAAATGTTGCCAATAGGATTTTTTCTAGTTCCCACAGACCTAGGTGTTCTTACATCAGTAGACTGACAGTCCTCAGTGCTGCTGAGCCAAAGATTAGAAACTTTAATTTTGAAATGCAACAGTTGCAGGATGTTTTTAGACCTAGTTTTTAATTTAATTTTATCATTTCTGTATAAAATCCAAGAATTAGAAATGCCCAAATCAAAAAAATGAAAAATTGATCGAACAGTCCATTTCCTGCATTTGGCGCTGATTCTGTAGTAACTGATCATTCGATCAATCAAATCAATTCCTCCCATGTACGTATTGTACTTATTGACAATGTCGGGTCTTGGAATCTGCATGTATTTCTTGTCCTTTTTCGACCAACGTTGGCAAACACCTTCTGGACTAACACCATCACACGTAGACATCAAATGGACAGGCTTCATGTCGTACCATTTTACAATAGATATTTTTTTATCTTGTCGGACACTTTGATCGGAGGCTCCACGGTTCATTTTTGCCATCATCTTGTCTGCAGTTAAATGCACAGCTGCAGGAATCCTCGATTTCATAACAGTACCTGTTCCAAACAAGTTGTTTTGTAGTAAGTATTCTAATAGAGGTATTGTTGTAAAATAACGGTCAAAATAGATGCATGTTGCTGGAGGTAATGTTTCTGTTAATCTAACTACGGCAGACGGTCCTACACCCAAGTGCTTCACATTATCATCGAGGAAGGTGTTCTTTCCCTGGTAGAGTTCGAAGTCCAAAACTAACCCTTTGGGAGTAGCGCAAACAAAATTTTTCAAACCTTCCGGGTTAGGTTTGCCCCTAACAAATTGTTTTGCTGAGCAGACCCCTGTAAAAGGGATCATTTGTTCATCGACCGCAACTATGTCTTCTCTCTTCAACTTCAAGCAACCTCTTCGGATTTGTTCTAACATAGGGCGAATTTTCCAAAATTTGTCTTTGTTTCTTTCTTCTGCAGATACGCCTCCATCAACAACTAGTTTTAAATTTGCACGAATAGCAAAAAAGCGGTCTCGAGACATTACATTCGCTATTGTATTTACTCTAGTAGTTTTTGACCAGTACATTTTTATTTGGGGGTATTTTAGGCAAGACATGAGGACTACCATTCCAAAAAAATTTTTCATTTCGCCGGGGCTAATATTGAGTGATACTCCTTTTATTTCAACGCTCCGAGCATTGGTGCAGTCGCTAAGTAATTTAAAAAGGTCTTCATCGAAGTACATTTTGAGGTACTTTTCCACATCCCAATGTTCTCGTTCACTAAAATCTTCTTTGACAGCAGGCCGGTTGATGTTTACTGTAAAACTAAATAAAATAAGGTTTAAATTTTTGGGTTTCACAGACTAATAAATAAACGCATTACTTATCGGTTTTATTCCAAGACATTCTTTTGGAATTGCATGGCAGTGAAGACGTGGCATTTGTATCCCTAATTATGCTAAGAGGAATGTTGTCTTCATCAGAATCGGTTTCTATTTCTTCTCCTTCGTTACTTCTGTCTACTTCATCTTTTTCCTCATCTTCGTTTTCATCTAAGTCGTCATCGTCCGCTTCAACCACTCTCAGCTGTAGTGCTTCTTCATCGTACTGCTCGTCTTCGGATTCTGATAAATTTAAATCTGAATCGTTTAGGTCTAGATCCATACACTTCATTAACTGTTCGTCATCTACTCCTGGTCGAAGATATCGTTTGCTTCCAAAAATTGCTTGAAATAGGTAAATTTTATTAGCACCCGGTGGAAAAAATGAAAAAGGAACATAGTTCAAAAACATTGTTACACACAATCAAAGAAAATTAAAATATTATCTGTGAAACTACTTTTATTTAGTGGAATTCAAATAAACCGATTGAATCCTATTGTCCATTTAAATGGAAAGTGAGGTTAAGATTTTAAGCGCAAAAGGCCGTCAGAAAAACCTGACGTCCATTTGAGTGGACACTAACTAAAAGTTACTGAAACACGTATTTTATGCATTGTGGCTTAGAAATTATTTGAAAATGATAAACTAGTATACATTGGGAAATCATTTCACCTGTTAATTCTAAAAGAACACTAAATAAATATATTTTACTTACCATCATAACCTGAACGCTTAGAAGTTGACATTTCGAACACAATAAACAGCTGATCTAAATTTAACCTTCAGCTGTAGTTCACTAAACTGCACTGAGATGGCACCACTGTGTGTCCAATTGAATGAAAAATCAGGATTCACCCATACATTTTACAACTTTACATTTGTATAAGCTTAAAACTACATGTCCATTTAAATGGACGCTGGGTCTAAAGAGGTTATATAGCCTACATTGTGCATTGCCACAGAAGTACAACTGTATTTGCTTCGTTGTGTATTTTGCTTTTTCGTTTTCGTTTCAGCTATTCTTAAACGAACACCGATGACTTTGAATATTATAAACTTTTCTAATTGATTAAAAGTTGCAATATGTTTTACATCAACAATACGCATTTTATTAAATTTACATAAAATGATTTTACATTTAGATTCTATTCTGACCTTTTATGTTATTTTAATATGCTCGATTAACCTGTTTGACCACAAGTCCCGCTTTTTTATTTATAGAGAAGCTTTTCACGTTAATACCATGTTCAGACCTATTTTTGCAGTCAAATGCACAAGACTCCATACCTAAAATTTAAACGTCGATAAACACAGTTTTTTTGACGGCTAATGTAATTTTAAAATTTGTCCAGTTGTTTATAAAGACATTGGTATTGTCAATGGCTGTAGGCTCCGAAGCAGACGATGAGAAAGTAAATAATGTTAGAACAGCATCCTATCCTTAAGTCTTCTTTGCCACCAACTCGTGCTTTTTCACACATACGATGTGCAAAATGCTTTTTACAAATTCTTGAATTTCCATTCGGGCACCAATTTTCTCTATTAATTTTTTTGTCCATAAGTTCCGTCTGTCCCTATTCCTAAGGAAAGTTTCCGTTAGCACACATTTTTCAGATTTGCTTTTGCATCCGACTGCACAGCAATACCTCATACCTGAAAAAAAATTTGAAATTGATAAATTTCTTTAAACCTTGTCAGCTTACCCTTAATAAATTATAATTCTAGTTGTTTCTAAAAATTATGATCAGTTTTTAACTATGTACTCGCATTTTAAACGATTTTTGTTGATTGAATGTCAACTTATTTTATTTGAGTAAATGTGACTTTGACATTTTTGAAATTTAAATGTTATTGTCAAAATGACGCAAGACATAAAATGGCGGCACCAATGGGAATCGTGACCATATATGGCCAGACTGTTACATATAAAGCGACTGTAACATCAACTATAGTCCTGGAAATACACCAAGTCAAAAAACAAAAGAGTAACGTTTTTTTAGTTACTTTTTGCATGTGTATTCTTATTTCAGTTTTTAACAACAATCGTGTTAAGAGCAGGCTGTCAGAGGAGTGGGAGAGTTTGACGTATTAAATTGCCGTAAGATGGCAGTAATGTTCATTATTAAGAATATTTATTTTTGGCTCTACTAGTATGTTGAAATCTGCAGTATGATAGGTGGGTGCCACTACACGATAACAGATGGCACTTTCGCATTGCTTATTTGAAATTGCAACTTGAGAATTACTTGGGCCTGGAGACACAAGTTTGTTTTGCTGTCTGTGTTTACTAAACGATTTCTGCCTGTGCAGCAGTTTCGAACGCAATTTGAAACCAAACGAGCCTTCGGTGCGTGTGAATAGTGAATAAGTGTTGATTTTATTGGTAGCAGTGATGTTGCGTGGAAATATAAGTAAGTGATTTTTGTGTGTCATTAGTTGCTATAACATGGTATTGTTAGAATTTTAGATTGGTTTGTATCATCAAATAAAATCACATACACACAAAGATTATTGACAGAAAATATTAGTTATGAAGGGCCCAATAAAACTGACGACATCACCAGTAATTATGGAAATTCTTTGTAAGTTGCTTAACAGGTATTAACTATTGAATAGAATCTATGTATGATCATTGTTGCAGTTTTAGAACTCCAAACCTGAAATTAAGGACATACGAAGCAGGAGTTAAGAAAGTTACAGGAAAAGGAATATGGCGTTATATCATCTCATCATCTTCGGAATATGGCCAGTAAGAGTACAACAAAGTATGTAAATTAATATTCTACTGTGATTTCTGATTTTAGAATTTAGAATGATCCATTAAGAGTGGAATGTGACACTACTCCAAAGCAACCTTGTCCGGTTACTGGAAACACAGTAGTAGAGTTGGGACCATATTCAACTAAACTGTGTAGGGCAATTTGGAAATCCTATTTATAAAAGCGAAAGGCAATTACGATTAACAGCATCAATGTTTGGAAGGATAATAAAGAGACGGCCACATAGGTACCCCTTGCCATAATGTTAAAAGTTGTTTGACCCAAAATAATTTTTACGCAGAAGCTACAGAGTATGGCATTTCCAAAGAGCAAGTTGCCATTGAACAATTTCAGCAGGAAACAAATCTAGTAGTGAAATCTGGCCTGTGGGTAGATTTAGATTATGGTTTGCTAGGAGCATCTCCTGATGGTAAATATTATTTTCCTATTCCCATTATTAAAGGACCCATGTTATAAATGTTGACTGAGTTTACCTACTCGAACCATTTTATAGGCATCGTCGAACAAGATGCAATTTTGGAAGTCAAGTGCTTCTATTCCGCCCGTGATCTTGAAGCTACTACCATAGATGAGGTGATAAACTTGAAACAAAGTAGCATTTGTTTAGAAAAGAAAGGACCGATAATACGTTTGAAAAGGAATCATTCATATTATTATCAAGTGAGTATCTATTCAAATAAGGAAATTAAAATGTTATTAAGCTTTTTTTAGGTACAAGGTCAAGAGGAAATTCTAGACCACTTTGGCTCAGGACGATGACCTCAATCACATTGTATTTACTGTCAATCTTTAAAAATGATGTTTTCAAAGCCTACCTGTTATTTTAATTTCATACAAGAGACGCGGTAAAGCATTTTTCATCATTTCAGGGGTGGACTTTTGTGTATAGGTAATTTGGGTTAAATCGGCTTATTTTGAGTTCTATGTGGACAGCAATAACGGAGTTGTATAAATATTGGTTGCAAAAAAAATTAAAAAGATCATAGACAATTTTATTAATTTCATTTAAGTAATGATAATGAAAATACTCCTCAAATGTTTAAAAATAAAAAGGGAACGGTTGTTTTATGATAAATTGTGCTCATTTGTAAAGCCAGGTATTTTTAAATTGTTCAATATGTTTATTGTAAACTCAGTGTATTTTAACTATTTTGTTAACATTGTTTTACACCCTGTTGGTTCTTTTTTGTAAATAAATGAGCAGTTATCTAACTACTTTGTCAATTATTATGTATCTAAATAAAATAGTTATATAGGTACAACTTCAATGTCGGTTTGAATTCAGATACTATATCTCTTGCTTGTATGTTTCCGTGTATGAATCAGCGAAGAAGAATAAATCGGTAATTATAGGTTATATCCCGAGTACTATGAATTTAATCAATTAAAATTATGCAAAGCTGGTTGTTAGGGAAATTTAAGGTTGAGGGATTTTATTTTGAATTAATAACGAAAACATTTGCTCAAAAGTAATATTTTGCTAACATGTAGTTTTGCATAATTTTGATAAGATTGAATTAATTGTATAAGCCGTTCACGATCTTTTTGGGTCAGGTGAGGCTATGACCATCTAATAATTTTGTTGGCAGTACCTCTGTTGCAACTAAACTCCCTCATGGAAATTGACAATTTTTGTGTTAGGTTAGGTTGTTTTCAGTTTAAGGTTATATTTTCTGAATAGGTACATTGTTGCCGGATATTCTCTAGTCTCCACATCGACTCGCTTTCTTTTAAATGTGGTCTGTCCTTCTTAAATTGGAAGTAGCATCGTTTAGTGGAAATTTTTTGTTGCAACAAAATTATTTTGGGCATTTTGACTTTTCCTTTGACGGAAATTAAAATTATTTTTACACATTTGATAAATCATTTATTTTCTTACGAATATTAAAATATTAAATCTGGCAATGTGGTGCAAGAAAATGTCGAACAGACACTGACAGAAAAAAAAAGTTGCATCCGCTACATCATCGAATCAGTTAGTCCAACATGAAAAGAAAAAATCATAGCCAACTCTGTCCCAAAAAGGTCGTGAACGGCTTATATGAGGGGTACCTATATTTAAAGATTATTTCTTGAATGAGATTAAATTAAATCAAAATAGCATATTTACATTTTATTTTGAATATAGTTTCCTGAGTAAGGAATAGTAGGTATTAATTATTTTTGGTAAAGTTTGTACAATAGATGAAGCTATTTCAATTTTAGTAAACAATTCATGATTGTCAGGAAGATTCTGGTCTTGCATGTTCTCCCACAACAATTTCACCTTGAACCCCCAGTTTTTCAATACAGTAGTAATATATTCCATTGATGCAGTCTGGTGCAAAGTATATTTTTTTTCTTCACAAATGCTGTTAATTGCCTCCATATTGATTTGTTAGTTGTACCTGTATTGACGGGGACACTATTTTTTATTGCTTTGTCGATTAATGAACTACAAAAAATCTTTACTGGTACTCATTGTGAATGGTGCGACGTTTTGCAATTTTCAGACTCGAAATGAATTTGTTTGTTAGTATTCGTTTACCATAATAACGCAATACAAGAAGCACTGCGATGCTCAGTAATTCTAAAATATTTGTCAATGTAAACGTCAAAAACATCAGAAAATGAATTTCTACCAAGCAATATTTTAGAAAGTACCTAGTTCTGAAAGTCAAACTAGTGAAATACATCATACTCGATGCTACTATCACTTGGAAAGTGTTCTAGGCCAGATATTCCATTATCCTAATCAAAATTACCCTTTTCAAATTGGCGGGCTTTAATCGCCCCTAAGTTTTAGCAAGGATTTTGTTCACTATGTAATGCCATAAACAACAGAAAATCGGACTTTATGATTGGCCAGTTTAGGTATGAAGGAAATAATCAAGCAAAAAATGTAACAAATTATCAACTAGCTATTAGTAGGTTTAATTTTTACTTTTTACTATAAGCAGACATCTCCATTATGCCGACCCTTTTTTACAGTCCCGAAGGTGTCTGCTTATGAGAGATTTTACTGTATTACATAAAAAAATTCAAATCTGTATTGCAATTATTACAGTTATTAAAAAAGTTATGGGAAGTGTAAATTTTTATGTAACCTGTATAGCTATCCATATAATAGCCAGCGCCATCTCAGTGGCAATAGCTGAAACGTTATATGCACAAAGGCATGTAGAGGTCATGGAGTTGTCAATAATTTGCCCAAAAATTCCATTTTCTCAATAAAGACTGGATAGATTGATTTCAAATTTTAGGTAATTGATGTGGTTAGCCTTCTAGTGGCAATAACAAATTATTATGTTTGTAGGTGATTTTTATTTTTTTTATTTTTATGATTTCAGACGATGAGTTACTGTATTAAAACAATCCATTTCGCATTGAAACTTTGTTATTGCCATTATAGGTATTTCTTCATGGCTTTAGTGTTTCCTCCAAACTTAGATATTCATTTAAATTTAAAATAATGACATTATTAGAAAGGTCTGCTTTTCGCTTACGGCGCCATCTGTTATTAATCGTGTCTGACGGCCCCCTCTTAATCGTGGTAACGAATATACAGGGGTGAGTCAATAATTATTCACAATTCAACGTTGGATCAATTTACTATTTAATAATTCGCACCCCAGGTGATGCCTTTGGAGATGCATTAATTGTTAGACAGGAATACAACTTCTAAGAATTATATTTTAGTTAAAAATTTATTAACAGCACTCAATACTCATTATGTAAAAAAGAAACAATTTATTATATGGTGGGATTTACCTTAGTTTTGTTCTCTTTGGCTTTTTTCGAAACTGTCTCTGCATAGACTACATCTGAATAAGTAGATGAATTCTTTACCCGATAAATAGTTCTTTCGGAAATATTCAATGCTTCGGCTGCTATGTTCATGCTATTTTTTCCTTGAGCTTGACAATAATTATTATGTCTCTCAAAGTAAGAGACTACATTCAAAATTAAGTTTTTAGATTGGCCACTAAAACGTTTCATGTTGGAAGAAATTTAAAAAAGCAAGGGATAAATTTGATCTAATAATTTGTCAATGCTTAATGACAGGTGACGTTTCAATAATTAAAATTTAGTTACGACGTTCATTTTTCTAGTAATTTTCTGTCTCGTCCAGTTTACTATAAATAAAAAGAGAAGGAATTTTGACTTGGTGTATTTCTAGGACTATAGTTAAAATAACTAGCGCCAAAATAATGACCACTCAAAAACGTTCGATTATTTCTAAAGGCACTGTATATCTCTACGCTCAAATTTGCCTGTTAATGGCGGCCAACAATCGTATGGCCACACTGTCTTGTATATAGTCACTGTAGGCCTGGATAACTTTTTGACACTGACACGTATTTTTCGCCACTGTTTCTCATAGCTTTTGCCAAATTCTTTTGCCACTTTTGTGGACATCGCAATCGTTTTTTACCTGGCTTTATGGACTGGCTGGGGTTTGAAACTCTCCTACGTTTATTAGGCAAATCACTATTAGATTTGCTGTTGGTGCTGCTGGACGCTGAGTCACTGTTGCTGCTACTAGAAGCTGATGAAATAAAATCAGGATCAGCTGTAGAATCGTCAGAGTCAAAGGGATCTTCAGTATCAGAAATGTTACGTTTCAAAACATCTTTTGAACTTCGGCTTTTCCCTGGTAAGTGAAAGTCATAGTTTTGGTGTTGTTCAAACTGATTTTGGAATTTAGGTGCTTCTGTCTCCTGGTACGTTTCGTTTTGACTTTTCGAAGTTGCTGTTGCAAAGCATTCTGGTGACAAACCTTCTGTTTCATTTAAGTTTGTTTCTTGGTTTTCAATTTCTGATACTTCCGATTCAATGAGCTCGTTTAAATTATGCAGTTCCTTTTGTGAAGGATTATCTTGAGCTTCTTCCGGTGTTTTCTCTGAATCATTTTGAACCTCCTTAACAGGCACCTGTTGATCTATTGCGTTATTTTCTATCACTTCCATCATCCTAAGGGCCTCCTTTACCATCTGTTTAGTTCGATTAGGGTACTCCATCACTACAATACCTATAACAAAAATATCGAACATAAATTCATTAGTATTTTAGAGTGCACTTAAATCATCCTGAGAAATGAGGATAAAAACACTAAGCTAAAAAAGTGTGATAAGCTAACCTAACCTATTCTGTGGCGGGAACTCTTTGCTCCTGAATACTTTATTAAAATATTTAAGCGGATGGGTATTTGAAACTTAGCTTAAGTAATAAGTCAACTCATCGCCTTAAAAACAAGCGCGGTCTGAATGTTATTATTCTGTAATAAATAGAGTCCGTCAAAATATTCCCTTATTTATTCAAAATATAGCATAGCAAAATGGCATTTATTTTTTGAAAATATGGCATATAAAATGGCTTTTATTTTAAAATATGGCATATAAAATGGCACTTATTTCAAAATAAAGCATAAAAAATGGTAAGTAGGTACTTATTTCAAAAAGTTGCCCTCATTAATAGCTTCAGTGTAGGTACCATTTATTCAGATTTAACAGAACCAGGTTCTACATTTAAATTAATAAATAAAAAAACAATTTATAGGAAATAATAGCAAACAAACATTTTATTTTAAATTGTAAAATATGATCAAATAGGAAGTTGCACTATCCATAGAAAAATTTAAACGCCTATCACTAAGTAAGTACTTCATTTTCAAAAAACTTCTTTCGACCTCACATGAGGTCATCGGCGCATATTTGCATGCCATGACGTCCGCAAGTTCCCACCGGGTTGGACAATTCCCAATTTCGCCCTTCAGCATCTTTGATAATTGCTGCATCAGCAGCCATGCTGTGTTTCTTTTGAGAATGGCACTCATTTTTTCTTGCAAGATTTTTCCGGTAGTGCCTGGCCAATGTTGCGCTTCCACGCTCTCCATGAGTTCCACAGCTTCATTTAGGGAAATGTTCAGACTTTCCAATTTTGAGATGATTTTGGGATGTTTGCAAAATTTTATTGGATGAAGAGGAGTTGACTGCGTAGTTTTGGATCGTGCAAGATTTTCTTGGCCTTTTTTATCGCTTCTGAGTCGACCTCAAGCTCGTCAATGACCTAGAAAATTGCAAAAAAAAATTATTAATACGACTTAACTTAAGGTTTTTGACGGGTACAGTTGAAAATAAAGTAGAGTAGTGCCTTCATAATCCCTACATGTCCTTTGGGAAGTGTTTACTACTGACAACTACTGTTGACTAATTTAAGCGAAATTACCTTGGTAAAGCCATCAAGATGCGTGAAATAATACGTCACTGCCAGCAGCCAAGTGCCCCAATGCGTGATTATGCGTTCTGGTGGTAGAGGAACCCCAGGTAGTTTGCTGCGGAACACTTCCACTCTCTTTGGCGCCTTAACCCTTTCGCCCCTGAACTATTTTTAAAATAGTTTGAAGCTTTTGTTTGGCTAGTATTGCTTGAAGGTAATTCAATTGTACCGAAAAAATGTTAAAAAAATTCTATCTTTATTCTATTTCGAAAAATGACTGGGACATATATGTCCCACCAGTGCTTTACTGTGGGACATACGCGTCCCACAAGTATTCGATAATCAGAAAATGAATACTTTATATGGAAGTTTATTCAATAATAATTATAATGCAGTGTCAGTACAAAAGCAACGAAACATCTATGTGAAGTTACACATGATAGGGAAGAAAGCATGATTTGCACAATGCAAAATTGCAAGCAGAGCAGATAGTCTTAGTTCGTTTTTCACCATTGGTAGCGCACCTGCGGCATCGGCGTCGGGTATTGGTTTCCATAGGCAAGTGTTCACCCACATTTTCCATTAACCTCACACGTTTCGGGATGGGGCCTCCTTTCCCGGCACTTATGGCTGAATTTGCATTACCTAGAGCGACCATTTGTTCTGCTAGTGGTACGAGAAACTGTAACAGTGGAACCTTTTTGCGTCTAATTTCCTGATGTAGAACCCACGAGTTTACAACAACAGACATAAAAGGTTTATAAAAAACTTTTCTCCACCATTTGGTGGATTTTCTGTTGAGATCGTAAGTAGCTACTTTTTGGTCGGCCAGATCCACTCCCCCCATGTAATTGTTGTAAAATATAATCATATCTGGGCATGGAAATTCGGTTCTACTACCATCCTTGAGTTTTCTCTGGGCAACTCCCATCGTACTCGAGTTGCAGTTACTCATGACAGTTACATCTTTAGTATCTTTCCACTTCGTGGCAATGATACCTTTAGAGGTGCTGCGAAAAACTGCATCGCCTCGTGCCATTTTTCCACTGGGAAAGGTAGGAGTATTTTTTCGATTTTGCATATATGTTCCCACGCATGAATATGGCAGAGTACTAACTAAGGCGGTTGAAGTGAAAAATCGATCAAAACATAATGATACGTCAGAAGCTCTAATTGTGGATGTCAATTTTTGAACTACTCTTTCTCCTAGTGTACCCTCTCTAGCACCTTCTTCTTTCCCTGCATATACATTCATATCATAAATATACCCAGTCTTCGAATCACAGCGTTCCCATATTTTTATGCCCCTCTTAATCGGTTTGAGAGGTTGGTATTGTTTGAGGGCCGCTCGCCCCTTGAATTTAGTCATGGTTTCGTCTATCGATTGGAAGGGGCTATCTTCCCTGGCCTTTAGAAAGGTGTACTTCAAGCAGGAGAGTACTTCTTCAACATAGTAAATTTTTGAAGCATTGTGGGGCTTCTGTGGACGATTATAATACATTTTAGACAACAAGAATGTACATCTGTCTCTTCCTATTCGGGAGAAAAATCGTAAAGCCGGCCCTGCGCGCGCCCGAAGCCTGAAATTTTGGAGAAACGCTCTTAAGGGACCGTAGTATCTGTAAAAAAATCACAAGGTCCTAGCGGATTCCTAGAAGTTTTGGGAGGCCCTCGAAGTTAAGATTGTCATTGCTAGCTAGCGGTGGCAATCGTAACTTCGAGGGCCTCCCAAAACGTCTAGGAATCCGCTAGGACCTTGTGATTTTTTTTACAGATACTACGGTCCCTTAAGAGCGTTTCTGCAAAATTTCAGGCCTCGGGCGCGCGCAGGGCCGGCTTTACGATTTTTCTCCCGAAGGTCTACATTCGTTGGGCGTCGAGGCGCCCGAAAACGACGCTCGCGACGGCCCTATGCATTTGAAAGTGTCATTTTTGATGTCTACGGGTTCGAATTAGTAAGTATACCAAATTTCAGGTGAATCGAAAGACTTTCGCAAAATTTCATTTTTATAATGAAAGACAAACTAAGCTTGATTTCAGCGAAATATACGTTTTTATGCAAGTCTTTCGATTCACCTGAAATTTGGTATACTTACTAATTCGAACCCGTAGACACCAAAAATGACACTTTCAAATGCATAGGGCCGTCGCGAGCGTCGTTTTCGGGCGCCTCGACGCCCAACGAATGTATCCCTTCGGGAGAAAAATCGTAAAGCCGGCCCTGCGCGCGCCCGAGGCCTGAAATTTTGCAGAAACGCTCTTAAGGGACCGTAGTATCTGTAAAAAAAATCACAAGGTCCTAGCGGATTCCTAGAAGTTTTGGGAGGCCCTCGAAGTTAAGATTGTCATTGCTAGCTAGCGGTCTTGCAACGTGTGGGGAGACATCGGTTGGTCGGATAGTGCGAATGCAGTGTAATAGCGTAAACAAGCGCCGAGGTCTTTCTTCAAAGAATTTGCGTGAGAACTTCACTTGAGTCACTGAACTGGACCAAACGATATTCTGGATAAGAAGCAAACATTAGTATTTAAACAAATAACAAAGTAAAATAGATATACCTTAATATTATTTCCCAAAGTCAACCCCAACCTCACATCCAGCTGTCAAAGTCAAACCATACCTGATGTCAGCAGCGTTGCCAGAGTAAAATGACCTACCGGGCTGATCGAAAATTTCGAACTATAAAAAATTAAAGAACTAGCAAACAACCCCTTACCGCCAAAATATTTGCGTATTTAGGTTCTATAGTATTTTTCAGGCAGCTTTTGAATACGGGCGCGCGCAGGGCCGGCTTTACGATTTTTCTCCCGAAGGTCTACATTCGTTGGGCGTCGAGGCGCCCGAAAACGACGCTCGCGACGGCCCTATGCATTTGAAAGTGTCATTTTTGATGTCTACGGGTTCGAATTAGTAAGTATACCAAATTTCAGGTGAATCGAAAGACTTTCGCAAAATTTCATTTTTATAATGAAAGACAAACTGTAAGCTTGATTTCAGCGAAATATACGTTTTTATGCAAGTCTTTCGATTCACCTGAAATTTGGTATACTTACTAATTCGAACCCGTAGACACCAAAAATGACACTTTCAAATGCATAGGGCCGTCGCGAGCGTCGTTTTCGGGCACCTCGACGCCCAACGAATGTAGACCTTCGGGAGAAAAATCGTAAAGCCGGCCCTGCGCGCGCCCGAGGCCTGAAATTTTGCAGAAACGCTCTTAAGGGACCGTAGTATCTGTAAAAAAAATCACAAGGTCCTAGCGGATTCCTAGAAGTTTTGGGAGGCCCTCGAAGTTAAGATTGTCATTGCTAGCTAGCGGTGGCAATCGTAACTTCGAGTCGACACCGACACCGCCATTGCAATACCGTTGATAAAGTCTTTGTCGCTACATAACCTGATCGGAAGGCTGAAGTACCATAGTTGTGCTGTCAGCTGCGCTTCTCGTAGTAGTGGGCTGCTCCACGGACTGCCCTCTGGTGCACTTGTCAATTTTATGCTCGGAACTCCCACAGCGGAAGCAGGCTCCTCGGTTTCGCTTAGGCTTCGGACAATTAACGGAGAGGTGGCCATATTCGCTGCAATTGAAACACCGTACCGCAGGTTTAGCTGCTACGTTAGTTTGACTGGTTGCGGGCCCTTGCTGCTAACAATACAGCCTCCTGTCTTGTTGGTTACATTGGTTCCCCTATCGGAAGCAGTTACCTTGCTCATTATTTTGAATCACCCTGCGCTCGATATGTCTCCAGACTTGTCTAATGAAATCTGTAACAAAATAACTGTAACTACATTTATACAGCATTCTTACCTCGACTTTATAGACCCGGTTTTTCATGCTTTCCACAGCATTCTCACCCTTGGAAAATGCTTTAGTATCTTCGCCGAAGAAACACACAATCTTGGCTACCAACTCCAAGCTCTGTGACCTCCAGCGCTTGGAAATTCGGATCGACCATGTTTTCTTCCAGTAGATCTTCGTCCACCAGGTCGTAGGCGGCCTCGGAACTTGTTACGTCTACTGATTGTTGGTTTGCAACACTTTGGAAGGTCCTGGCTACCTTCTGCAAACCGTGGAACACTTCATTTGATTGCTCAGGTAGAGGCATACCACGGTGTGAAGGTCCAGGGGCTTCCAACGTGTTACTGCTGGTTGGCGCCTCGATCGACGGCCGCGCAAGACGTTTCCGCTTCCGTACCTCTGCTGGAAAAGGGGTGTGCTTTTTTTACAGATACTACGGTCCCTTAAGAGCGTTTCTGCAAAATTTCAGGCCTCGGGCGCGCGCAGGGCCGGCTTTACGATTTTTCTCCCGAAGGTCTACATTCGTTGGGCGTCGAGGCGCCCGAAAACGACGCTCGCGACGGCCCTATGCATTTGAAAGTGTCATTTTTGGTGTCTACGGGTTCGAATTAGTAAGTATACCAAATTTCAGGAAAATCGAAAGACTTGTATAAAAACGTATATTATACGCTGAAATGAAGCTTACAGTTGTCTTTCATTACAAAAATAAAATTTTGCGAAAGTCGTCTGATTCACCTGAAATTTGGTATACTTACTAATTCGAACCCGTAGACACCAAAAATTACGCTTTCAAATGCATAGGGCCGTCGCGAGCGTCGTTTTCGGGCGCCTCGACGCCCAACGAATGTAGACCTTCGGGAGAAAAATCGTAAAGCCGGTCCTGCGGGCGCCCGAGGCCTGAAATTTTGCAGAAACGGTCTTAAGGAACCGTAGTATCTGTAAAAAAAATCACAGATTGCTAGAATTTTTGGGATGCCCTCGAAGTTAAGATAGCTAGGGTAGCTTACTTTTGGAACTGCGGAACTTCTTCCACGTGTGATTCTTCTTGTTGCATTTTTTTCGGTGGCTTTTTTCTGAGGATATTTGTCTGGGGGCATTTTTTCCGGGAATGTGTTTTCCTAATTTCAAATTGATAACATGCAGTGGTGTAACGGCGATTACTATAAATTAAAATTGTAAATGTGCTGTGCCGACAAACCCTGAAAGATTATCGACAATTATCAGAAATTTGTGCGAGAATTTTCAACAAGGATCATATTCATTTTCCAGTTCCACATTAGTATTTCGGTAACTTCAATAATCTTAAATTCGTGGCGATTTTATATTTTTTAGTAGATAGTAAATCAAACTTGTTGTTCTGCAGTTTCATAAAAAAAGTGTACATTTTCCCGATTCAGCATAAAAATAATGTGTATTGTGTTGTTTGACCCATCAGCCGTAACTATATTGTTATTTCCGTTTTAACCCTCAAATTACACTCTTGACCTTCAATTGTTTAAATTTATAGTAAACCGACTAATATACAAGAAGCTGCTTCTATTCTGCAGATAGCTATTTCATCAACAGTTCAACTGTGTTGATTGTTGACAGCAAATTTTCAACGTGTTTGCAGCATTTGTTTAGCAAGTTTTCTATAAAAAAAGTAAATATGCAGTAAGTCGTTTGACACCGAAATACAATTTCTTCCTGTCCTGTAAATAGTACAGATTCTTGACAAGCAACAACAATTATATACAGTAATTGCAATTTTATGTTTTATTAATGTTTTGTAGTCAATAATTTAATAAAATATCCACCAACAAAATTCCAAGAAATTTTTAATTGCTGGGCTAGTTATTAGGACGTAATGGAAAAGTAGCCGCCGGAAAAATTCCCCCGAAAAAACGTCCCGGAAAAACGGCGCAAGGAAAAATGCTCCCAGAAGTACATTCCCCTGGAAGCGCCAGGAAAACGAAATCTAAACTACAAAATGACATTTACGATTGAGATTTAAGTTCTGCTTTAACATTATTGTTTTGTTAAAAAAAACTATACTATTGAATCTAGAACGAAAAAAACCCGAACAAAACCTCCCGACAAAGAACCCCCGTACAAAAAACCTGCGTAAAAAACTCTCCAGACAGAAAAAATGGCTAAACGTCAAATTCATTTTAAATTGTTTTCATTTCTGACCAATCCCGTACCTCAACGCGTACAAACCAATAGTTGATCCCTTTAGAATTTCCTAATGTTAATTTTCATATATCGGATACTCTACGGGACACACTGTAGATATCAAAAGGTAAAAAATATGATATTTTAAAACAAAGGATCCCTACATTGAACTGTGACGTCGAATAGATGTGTTGGATTTGCCATTTTCCGACTGTAGTCCGGATAGTAAAAGAGTAGTACCCTGCTTGTGTTGTGTTGCCCTTGAAAAGTTGACCTCATAATGTGCAAATCATTTTCCTTTAGCTCTAATAATAACGAAGATTTCCATTTAATCGAATCGAAAATTGAACACTCAGTAAACATAATATGTTGGGGTTTTGATCCGGGTTTTTTTTGTCCAATTTTGTCCGATTGAATTGTTGAAAACTCTCTACACAAATCGATTTAGAGTTTTGTGCAATTACAATAGTGAAAATAATTGTGATCGCTTAATAAATTAATTAAACATTTTATTTTTATCTAGCGAGTTTATAATTCAACCAAAAATCAACATTTAAATAGGCTGTAAATGGAAGAACCTGCATTTTCTAAACTATAAATGATATAGACACATTTTTTATCTAAAAATTATCTTTTATTAAAGAAACTGCTCTAATTAAAATCGCTAATCATGATCTTGGATCCCAGTTTTCATTTTTCGTATATTTCGTAGTTGTTATAATAACGGCAAATGACTCAAATTAAGTCCATACTCATCAGATAAGCAGGCAAGTGCTTCCTTCAAAAATACTAACAGACTGTTCCATCAATTCAAGCAGTTATAATTAAAATAACATCCCAATAATGACGAACACACGAGCTATATTATGAAATTTCACGATATTCAAGCACAATTTGCAAATAGCTATTCAGCAGAAACATTTGGACTGCAATCTCAAATACCGATGACGGCATAACCCTAATAACAAATAAATATGAGCACGAAAAACGGAAAATTAGATGATCGATGAAGATATTCAAATTAACATCGAATTTAAGTGTTCAACATTTTATTGTAATTTTGGCGAAATATCCTGAATATTTTTGCCTATAAAATTACGGAGAGTTTGTTACTCGTATAAGTTCAGGCACCGCTAATTTGCTATATATTTTTTTGAAAAATTAAAACTGTTCTGCCGGCTTGGAAGTTTTTCTAAAGAATATGGAAAGGGTAGCGAAAATTTCCTATAAATTTGATTTGAAAAATGCTGCAATTTTCTAACAATTTGCTGCAGAGTTTAACAATTTACTGTAAATATGTAGACTGTACAAACCTGCTAACAATTTGCTATGAATGTAATAAACTCGTGTCCGCAAACGAATCATGTCTGATATATTATAAGCTTAAATTTTACATTTTTTCGAATTGGTATTGGTATCAGTAAATCCGTTAATGACAGGGATGAACAGAGAATCCTTTAATAACGTGTGTAATGCCATACGCTGACTCCGGACTCGTCTCGCCCATCTACATTTTCCGTACTTATATCCGTCATTTATATTTTATAAATTCTACAAATAAAATACACACAAACAAGGAATTAATTGCTTGAAGTATTTACCTATGAAATATGTTAAGTATTTATACCATCAGCTTTTTTTCCACCGGCTTTTTTTACTGCCGGTTTTTTTCCGCCGGTTTTTTTCCGCCGGCTTTTCTTTCCTCGGCTTTTTTCCGGATTTTTAAACTTTTCCCGGCTTTCTATTCCTAGATTCATTCGAACACATCGGCCACCATTATTTCTTGCTTATAATCACGATGTTGCTTTTCGATTTTATATCGACTATCCTGCCATACAAGTTCCCTCAAAATTTATTTTTAATAAAGTTTAGTGCGACGAAAGGTTGACTTCAAACTTGAAATTAAACTTTCAAACGTCAAATATTAGCGACACCGCTAATAGAAAAAATCGATTCATAAGAGCCTTTTTGCAATGGTTCTTTGTTAAACTCTCCGCTGCCCGAGTCGTTTTCCATATTTGAACTCTTGCAAAAGAAAACTTTCCTTATAGAACTTTTCCTTTAATATAGGTACTATTATCTATATTTTTATTTCAATAAACTTAACGTTATTTTAATTAATGTTTTAACATTACAATACTATACAATGTTTTAGATCATTCAAATCGCTGTTTTTGACAAGCCACTTAATGCTATTTGTTTAAATCAGTTCTTTAAATTTAATAGATATAATGTAAAACCCTTTTAAGTGGAAGGGCGGGAAAGAATCATTCGACCTACCGAAGTTTAAAGAAAATAGAAAAGCAAATATATATAATTTTTAATAAAGCTCATCATTATTCGCAAAAATCAAGAATGTGCTACTTTAAAATTGATTACGCTATGGGTGATTTTCCAGTTAAATTTTAGAGGTATTCAACTGGAAAATCATCCATCTCACATCAATACACATTAAAAATGTAATAAAAATGTAAAGTTTGAAAAAATTGGTTAGACAAACATGTTTTTTGGGTTCAGGGGACTGTAAAACGTGAAGATCTGTTGAAAACTCAATTTCGATTTTTTGGGGTGAATTCAATACTTCTTTTATCCTAAAAGGAAGTAAAACCCGTCTCCAAAACTTAACTGTGTGTTATTTACTGAATGGTTAATTGTATATAAAAAACCTGTATTATCTTTTTTGTAGAGAATTTTTCGCCTTAATTTTTTGTAATAACTAAAAAAGTCATACGACCCATAGAAAGCGAGATATTTGCGAAAAACTTATTTCTGTGACCTTTGACTTTGGATAACTCAAAACGCAAGTGCGATATCGATGGGGACTTTTGGGACATTATTTGAAATGTCAAAATAAAGGTGTATGCAAAATTTCAGCTCACTTGGATTTTTTCGGCAGATGCTGCGGGTTTCCGTCTAATATAACTGGACTAAAAAGCAATTTGAACGCTCTACAACATTTCGCGCTCGTAATATAAACAAAAATTTCAGTAATATTAAAACATTAATTAAAATACCGTTAAAATTATTGAAATAAAATTAGATAATAGTATATTAAAAAAAAAGTTCTATAAGGCAAGTTTTTTTTGCAAGAGTTCAACTATGGAAAACGAGACGCGCAGCGAGGGGTTTAACAAATAACCATTTCAAAAAAGTCCTTATGAATCGATTTTTTTTATTAGTGGTGTCGCTAATATTTGACATTTAAAATTTTAATTTCAAGTTTGAATACAACTTTCCGTTGCACTAAACTTTATTAAAAATGAATTGTGAGGAAACTTGTATGCCAGGATAGTAGATATAAAATCCAAAAATAACATCGCCGTTATGAGCAAGAAATAATGTTGGCCGATGTGATCGAATAGATGGGCGTTCTGAACAGGCATAATAATAAGACATGGCGCGTCCAGCGTAGCGTTAGAAGTTGCTCTTCGGCTAGTATCGGTATTCCTTACGGTCACCGCCTGCATTGGCCGATATGATCAAGTTGGCCGATATGAACAAAAATAAAAGTGGCCAATATGAACAAGTTGGCCGATGTGAACGCCCATAATTGGCCGATGTGATCGTTGGCCGATATGAACGTTGGCCGATATGATTTCTCCCCTTTCTTAGATATTCCGCCAGCGTTGGCCGATATGAACAAAAATAAAAGTGGCCGATATGAACAAGTTGGCCGATATGAACAAAATCTGATGTTGGCCGATATGAACAAGTTGGCCGATATGAACACCCAAAATTGGCCGATATGATCGTTGGCCGATATGATCGTTGGCCGATATAAACTGACCCCAGAATTACAGCTGAGTGTTGAGTTTTGAATACTTTCAATGCTTTCAAGTACTTTGGTGTAGTCAACATTTGTACTATCAAATGGAAAGAAACCACAGACATAAAATGCATTGGCAAATATTTCTTTTATATTTGTTATTTCGTCAAGGGTTGTTTTAAGTACAGGAGCAAAATTTTCTCTGTTCAAAGATTTAAATTGATTCTGTGTTCTATAATTTCTGATGCATTTTTTCCAACTATTCTTCAAAGATTTGAAAAGACCCACATCCAGAGGTTGTAAGATGTGTGTTGAGTTGGGGAGCAAGCTGATGAGAATAATTTGTTTTTCTCTACAAAAATCACTGAGAGGTAGAGTGATATGCGATTTGTGTCCATCAACGTATAACAAAATGGGAAAAGTAATTTTTATAGATTGTAGCCATGGATAAAATACATTTGTTATGTATTCGAAAAATGATTCCGATGTTATCCATCCGCTTTCAGATTTTCGTATTCCCCAACCTTTGGGTACTTGCAAGACGATGTGTTTCGGTACCCTAACATATGGATACATCACCATGGGAGGTGCCAAATGACCAGCTGCACTGCCTAAAATCAACGATTTAATTTAAAAAACAATAAATTATTAAACTCTTATTCTCTTACCAGTTATCAGAACAGTGAGACATTTTTTGTCATTTCCGGATTTGTCATACCCGGTTTTACTCCCCTTTTTTGCCAAGACAGAATTTCCTTTTGGAGACAGGAAAAATGCTGACTCATCGGAATTAAAAATTCTCTCGGGATCGGTAATATTGATATTAGAAGTTGCAAAGTAATTGTTTATTTCGTCGAACCAGTTTTTTATGCTCTTTTCACTTACTGCTGCTCGAGAAGATGTTAAATTTTGCGTCATCCTTTGAGAAATTTGGGGATGTCTCTGAAGGAAACCTTCGTACCAATGTCGACCTGGACGTCCTTCTCTAAATTTGTTAGGCCTTTTTAAATTTGTGACCAAAATTGTTACACTCTCTACTAATTGTAGCTTCCTGATGGGGAAACCCATTCGCGCTATATTCAAAATCCACTGCTCCAAAATGTCTTCCTCTTTAGAGGTAAGTATTGTTGATACCCCACTCTGGCATTGTTCAGGGTAAGTACCATTAATTTTTCCAATTAAAGTAGTTCTTGGTACATTGTATTGTCTTGCAGCAGTTGCACGTGGCATGCCACGTTTAATAGCTTCCAGATTATTGTTTAAATTTTCTTGGGAATATTTACAATATTTTTTGGCTGACATCTTGAGTTACCTAAGTAAAAAGATAAGTAAGTAAGTACCTAAGTACTTAGGTACTTATATAATTTAATTTTATATATTTATTCTATATAAAATTTACATAGAAACACTGCACATAAATCCGACATCCCTAAATCAGACACCTGTCGGATTTATGACGCCTTGCTTCTAGACATGCTTAGATAATCAAAACACTAAAACTGAACTATTCTTATGACTTGAAATGAGGAAAGTAAAAAAAATTAAAAAATAGTGTTGTACGACACTTAATGTCGGATTTATGGCACAGGCATTTTTTTGAACATAAATTCGACACTACTAATAATTATTAAATCAAGTCAATATTTATTGAAAAAATGCTACTAAAAGGGTTATTAATCTTATCAAAAACCGGTAACATTGAATAACTATCACAGGCACTAGAAGAAGAAAAAATACAATCCTTTGAAAAATGGTCAGTTAGCAGTTACCTTAGTAGGATTTGCCGCGTAATCCAGAATCACGTACTACCACGCGCACTCAATTAAAAGGTTACTAGCAGTCCAGTGAGACAAATGTCTCATTTAACGCGCCTTCAAACCTCGATCGGTTAGGCAACCACCCAGACCTGGAAGGTGTCAAAGTGGTTGCCTAACCGATCGAGGATTTAAGGCGCAGAGGGTCGCAGCTACGTTTGGCGGCCGAAACAGTTTTTATTTAATACGCGTTCTATTTGAAAAACGGTCTTTTTGTGATTTCTCGAAAACCGGAAGTGTCACGTGACTGAAATTCGGTTCCTGACCTGACACGACCATTCCAAACGTATAACTTTAATAACTTTTTTCTCTATCTCTTACGGTTTGGCTGCTGAAACAGCGTCCCGGATAAAACAGCGTCCCAGACAGACACGTCTATTAGATAAAGGATGTGTGGTTTTTGAATAGAAGTCGGTATAGTAGAAAACTACTTTGAATATTGTGAGTTACAGTCTAAAGATGTCACTAAGTGTCACAAAAGTTATTTTAGTTGCATATATTCCTTATTTAAAGCAAATTAACAAATATATGTCGAATTTGTGGACAGTGTCGGAATTATGGACCTTTACCTTAAATTGGACGGTGACAATGTTTTCAACCACACCTTTGAAAATATTTCCCCAAACCTTATTTTGGTTAAAGATTTTCCAGGTTGGGCTATTAAAAAGTTCAATACTTCTTGGTCCCAAAATGCTTCGTAGCTACGAAAAACAGCCTTATCCATGGGTTGGAGCTCATGGGTGGTGTTGCTTGGTAAGCAGAATAGAGTAATTCCGTGCCTTTCTGCGGCGTCAACAATAGATACGTCGAGGTGTGACTTGGCCCCATCAAAAATGAGAAGTGTTGGTCCTGGGTTTCTGTACATGGCAAAATGTTCGAGCCAGGATATGAAAGTATCGTTTGTCATACTACCTTTCGGCGTCATGTTAATCTTGGACCCAGGGGGTAAATGATCACCCCATTCAGGCTTACAACGTTGTCCTTTGAAAAGGATCATTGGTGGAATTGCCTGTCCTGATGCGTTTCCACATGCTACTATAGTGACATTTTCGCCGTGTTCGGGGACCACTAAGTGAACACGCTTTGCACCCTTTTTCGCCAATACACTCTGTTGCTTATGAATCGTTAGACGACAACCTTTCTCGTCCATGTTGTAAAAGTTGCCTGGTTTGTCGAATAATTCTAATCTAGTGTAGACATCTTTTAGCTTCTCAAAGTAATCGTTAACAATAAATGGATTCATTTTCTGAGCTCTAGCAGGGTTCATCTGCTGTGCCTTACGCCTGGCAACATCAGGATGCCTCTTGAAAAATAACTTCAACCACTTTCTGCCTGCTAGTTTTGAAGTTAGAGAAAAGGGGTTAGGAATATTGCGTTCCGTTGCATAGGAAAACACACTTCTTCTCACTATGTTAGGCGTAACTGGCAGTCCAACTTCTGCAAGTCTATGGATTCTGTTCACTAACTCGTTTTCTTGTTCCGTTGTTAGAACACTACATCGTCCAAGACGTTTTGTTGCATTATTTTGTCTGTGATGCAGTCCCAAAGTTGTTCGGGGAATCTTGTACACATCTGCGGCTTTGCTGATGCTGGATCCATTCCTTATGGCAGTCAACGCTTTTTTAAGGTCTTCCTCAGACCACTCAGCCCTCTTTTTCTTTGGCATCTGTGAAAACCAACAATAATTGTTTAAGCTAGAGACAAGAATTGTTAATTATTGAGAAAAATTAAAGGTGCCTAATATTGCCATCCTTGATAAGCCGCACATTTTTTTTATAACTGTAAATAATATATTATTTATTTGTGATTATCGAATTATTTGTTAATCACAAACTTGTTAACTATCATAAAATTACTTAAATTAACCAAAAACATACATACATGCCAAATATTGCCATGGCAATATTTGGTTTACCTAAGGATGGCACTCGTGAATCTAATAAACAACTAACGATTTCAGGAAACACCTTCATATTAAACATAATCACACTACAATAACAAAGGCGGTATCTTGCAGCTTACCTTGTGTAATTTTTTGCCCAACTTATCTCGACTAGAAAGCCGAAACGAAATCGAAAACACGTGCAATTTTTTATAGTATGGCTAAAAATGAAGCAGTCTTTCTCGCTCGGATGCTGTAGACAGACTGAACACTTTTCTCGCGCGTTGGACTGGCTCATCTCAACATGCTGAATGTTTTAGTAGGTATACCGGCCGCCAGAGTAATGACGTCAGGATTTTGGATCGGATGGCAGTATTAGGAACATGGCAATAATTGGCTTAGGTACCTTATATTGTCACAATTATTGCACTTGTTCATTGTTTAATCTAGTTACTGCACCACGAAGCAAGTAATATAACCTAACATTCTACACACAATTGTATTCAGTTGATGACGTAATGGAGCCAAAAGTTGACGTCGTATAGAGTGCTTGCTGTTCGTTGATGGCATCATGGCGTCAAACAATATTCCTGCGGCGAGAGACTCGTCAAATATTTATGTTAACAAACATCTTACACTCAGGAGAAAGATTCTGTTTAGAGCTGCATGGGAGGCTGGTAAAAAAGCCAACTATAAATTTATCTGGGTAAAAATTGGTCTTATTTTTGCTAGAAAAACGGAGTCGTCTTGGGTCTTTCTAATCAACAGTGACGCCGATGTAAATAAGTTAAAATAAATATGTTCCTTTGTTACTTAACCTTCCAGGACCTACACTCAATTTTGAAGCAAGAGCACTCGCTGCGGACTAGTGGTTCGCGCAATGAGTTTTTAACTGAAAAATATAACCAATAATAAAAATTACATATATTTTTAAAGATATATTTCGCCCCCTTAATGCTACAACTAGGTAACTCAAAAAAACCCATTTTCCAGAAAATTGGTTTCAAGTTTGCAAGTCTAAAAAAAATACAGCAAATTATTTTAGCAAAATCAAACTTTAATATCAAAAAAACACATTTTAAGGGGTTATAAACCAAACATTTTTTTAACGGAAATACACGTTTATTTAAAAAAAAGTGAAGTGATATATCTACTTTTAGCACAAACAAACAAGATATCTATTTTTTAGCAAAAGCTTCTTTCAATAAAACAAAAGTTACCGTGTTGAAGACACTTACAATAAAATAAGAATTCTTCAAGTATGTTCACAGTTCATAATCACTAATCACTGTCTACGTCAGAATCGGAAGATACTTCTATCCCTCTATTTCGTTTAGCTCCCTGACAAGGCAGATTTTGGTAGAATGGTTGAAATTCAACTGCAAGGGCAGGAGGCTTCATTTGGAATAAAGAAACGAGAGCGTTGTACTTTTCTTTCTTGAGACTTAGCTGTCCAAGATATAAGGGTTCTAGAAAAGTGGCTGAAGTTGTGCGTGTTTTTCTTTGGCAGTTAAGTTGTCTGAATTCGTCATCGAAGTTTTCTTTGAAACGGATGACGTTGGGTAAATTTTTTGAAAAGTTCAGCCAAGACATTTTTTGCCAGTGAACTGCGTTCCTACTAGTATCTTCCTTTCGGAAAATAAATCGGCCAGCATGCTTCTTCCAATTCAGAATATTTTTATGTACAATATCGTGCACTATGTACGGCTTATCCCCCTTTCTGCGAGCAGATCTTGCTATTGTTTTCCAATCAGAAGGAATGTTGACTTTGCCAACTCTTTTAAATTCGGCACCTATAGCAGCATGGATCGAATCACACTCCATTTAACTATGACCTTTGACCAGAAACTTCAGATCTATTTCTTTTAAATGAGGTACTTCTTGAACGACTTTCAAGCACATAGCTGCTACAAATTTGTTCAAATTTTGACCACCACATCTATCGCTGTAGCATACAATATGCTCAACTGTATCCGGCAAAGACTTGATGTAAGAATAAAGGAAAGTCGCAATTTCGCAACTGCCTCTTTTCCCTTCCACTTCACTCCAGATAAAGCAGTCACCTTGATGAGAGACGGTGTTATAGATTGTAAAGTTGTATGTTTTAAGTCGCTGTACATAAAACAAAGCATTATTGGATTTATCACTTGGTACTAAAAGTACTTGTTGCAGATCAAAGTTGCAACATAGAATTTTTCCGTCAGACATAGCCGCATTTTCTTTGTCAGATATCTTTTCTTGTCGCGCTCTGTTCTTGGCAGCTATGTGTGCTTGGTAGTCAGTTTCTAAACTGTTTTGGTCAGTACCAGGGGTATTATAGGTCATGCACAATCGACACTGATCTTTTCTTGGTCGAAAAAATCCCAAATTATATTCTTCGCAAAATACCTTTCTGTACATAGCTCCACTTCCGGTTTCGGTATTTCGCTGTTCACATTCTTTTTTATACATTTCGTACATTATGGTAATATTCAAATCTGGATATAAATATTTTCTTTGGGTGTTTTCGCGGCAATAATGAGAAGCCATCACTTAGAACTTCTCAATGTGATTCCTAATTGCTTGAAGCACTTCAGCGGATGTAGCTCTCTTAACGTGTTTTCCTCTTCTATCAGAAGAACTAACATTGCCTTCGGTTCTTTTTTTCATCGCAATATCCACAATACCTTTGCGTATTCCAAGAGTACTAATAAACATCTTTTTACAAACTTGAAGTTTGCGATCACTCTTGGGTAAAAAAAATAAAATGGTGCTGTCACGTTTGGAATTCTGCTTAGTGGTACATTTTTTCTTATGTTTTTCTGTGTTACTGTGGATGAAGTCCCTTTGCCTTTCGTAAGAGTCTAAGTGATAGTAATTCTGAAAAATATTAAGTCTTTCGCCTTCCGAAATCTTCTGCGAACATCTACGCCTACAAGTTGGTGGACACGGATCTTTTAATGATGTTCCAGGTACAAACTTGCCTTTTGATGAAACATAGTTCTCTCCACGTAGTTTTCTTCTCTTTGACACATTTCGACTCCAATTTGTAGGATCCTTTATTCTTTTTCTAGGTTTGTCCGTTCTGGTGGGAAATTCCTCCATACCCTCTAGTTTTCTGTTACCCATGGCAGAATCTAAAGTTACATTACGTTTTGCCATTTCTGCTGCGTTTTTAGGCACGTCTGTTTTTTTGTTGATCTTTGTGTTTTTTGTATTATTTCGGTTTTCAGTTTCAGTGTCTGATTCGCTCGAAGGACTTGATGGTGCATATTCGGAGTGATCTGGTGAGTAGGGCTCATTATCCGACTCAGCGGAAAAAGCACTCAGTCCATAATTTATTTCAGGTTCGAAATTTATCACATCTTCTACTGCCATACAGTCTTGCTTTTCCACTGGGGAAAGTAACGTATGCATGAAATGTACAAATACCATAAACCACAATAATACCTTACCTCTCACTTCAACGATAGTCCCTTGTTGCTGGTTTTTTGGGAATGAGGGGGATTGGTCCTTTGGTACCTGCTCTTTGGCTTCTTCCGAATTACAAAAAAATGAAATACCATATTATAATTGAATCAGGAATAGCATCTGGCGCGTTTTGCAGAATGTTATGAAACTTTTCAGAGAAAATTTATAAGCAAAGCATTGAACTTGGTTGAACCTTTTTGAAACCCGGTATTTAGTTACAAACACAAGCTGCTATTAACACGATGTGCTCAAACTATAATTACCTACCCGTTATTGAAAATTATTAAAAAATTAAACACCTAATGACTTTTGTAAGATTTAATAATTTCACATAACCTCACTTTTTACGTTATAATATGAATTAATTTCTATAATTGTATTTTTTGATTTAATTTTAACTTACCTTCGACTTCTTTTAGTAACTCAAGTATTTTTCTGCCTCTGGATGTCATATTTTCTATTTTATCTGCAGTTATTTCCGCAAAAAGCACACAACTTCGCACTCACAAAATACCACCTGTTGAAACTAACAACTAGATATCTCAAGCGACTACAGAAGGTATCGCCTGATTGAACAAAATAACTAGCACAACAACTAGATATCTCAAGTTATCCACTTAAGAAGGGACGATTTTTAATACAAGAACTAGATAACTTGAGATATCCAGTTCTAGAATATAAACCTTCGAAGATCTTGAAGTTATCTAATAATTGCTACTCAGTTTAATAACTTTCTAGCCCTAGGATAAGATATCTACTTATAGCTCTAAAAAGAGGACAAAAAGCTTAGTAGAAAGAAGTAGATAACTCAATATGTGCAAAAATCAAGTTATCTAGTTGTAGCATTAAGGGGGCGATTTAATAACACGTTTAACAATACAGCGTTTCCATAATACCTCTAGGAGTGTACCTATAACAGTAATGTAAAAAAATTAATGTGAATCAATGTTTGTTGCATAGCATTCGGGACAAATGTGTAGAGCATGTTCTCCACACATAAATTTTGCACACTTCTTGCAGAACATTTTTGTAGGTCGGTTTTTTTTTCGGTCACAGTACCCACAACGCCCCCTAACAGTAGCCACATTTTCCTGAGTTGGTCCTGGCCTTAGACCAGGAAAGAGAGGGGACGCGTAACATCCAGATCAACTCTGTTACCAATTGCCACCAGAGCAAGGACACCAAAGGCGGCGCGATAGGGTTAGGTGGGGGTTGTAGGTAGTGAAAAACAATAAGAAAATTTACTTGTACATATTCAATGTTTGTATTTGATTGTGCACTATGATGGGCAAGACAGGTAGTGTTGTATACAGAAGATACAAAAATGTGGAATAGAGTTGCATTATAAAAAATACAAAAACAATTTGTACATATATAAGCACTTCTTTACATTAACCCATTGTAAAAATTAAAGTGTAACATTTGTAACAGAAGTGTGTGTATGTGTGTTTTGAACATACCTACCTCCTTTGGCCATAAATAACAAAACATGTTGAATTGTCCACATTAATGGCATAATTAAAACAATATATTTGATAGATACGATAGTTTATTTACAGTAATCTACATACAAAAAAATAGTGTAAAAACAATAATACAAGAATTATTAGCAAGTAATACAATCACACCTGGTCTCTATACACAGCTAAGGTTGCAAGGATATTAAACTGCACGAATCTGCACTGTGACAACTAGCTAAAAATAAGTTCTGGCCGTATTATTAAGGTTCTAGAAAATGGTGACATTGAAACTTAACAACAACATAAATAATCAAAATCGTCAAGAGCACTGTGATGTCATGCATAAAAAAGAAATGAAATAATAGTTACTTAAACCACAAGTGTTAGCACGGGTTGTCTATACGATTTTTTAAAATTTGATTAAATATTCAAATCCAAGTCTGTTTTGTATAGAATTTTATTTGTCTTTATTCTAGTCGAGTGCGTTGGTCAGTTCCGCTAAATAAGGAAACGTCTTTATTTATTGAAATCTGTAATTTGTTCACATCAAAATAAAACTAAAAATAAATAAACTGCTCAAGGACAGGTCTAACGAGTAGCTTCAGAATGTGTAGTTCAAAACGTGACCACCGAGCTTCTGTAGATGGCGCCAAGTGGACAGACCGCCACTGTGCTACAATGCTTGGAAATTTTGCAAAGTGGAAAGCCAAAACCAAATAGCGCATGAAGGTGCTCGGGACCTTAGCAACAACTTTGCCCCCTTTCAAAATTTCGATATATGTAGCCGTTCGAAAGTTACAGGCGATCCGGACGGACGGACAAAACGTTCGCATAAGTACGCTGAAGCTACTAATAAACAAATAAATAATTTGTTTCTAAAATCGTTCATTCCTAAATTAAAAGCAAATGGTCACTTTTTCACTGTGTGAAAAAAGTGACACTTCACACCCTGAAAGTAATAAAAAAAGCTTACTTTTTAAATAAAATATAAAAAAAGATATTTAGTTACTGTGGTTGAACAAATAAAACAAACAAAAAAAGAAAAGGATAACAAAACAAGAAACAGTTTAAGTGAATAGTATTTGCCTACTTTTTGCTTCAATCATTTTGTTAAATGTGAAAAAAACTAAATAAAGGCATCAAGTTTAATTTATGCGTTATTGCTCAGTGCAACTAATTATTGACCCTTGAATAATATCAACTTCGATAATTGATTTCGAATTGGATCTGCTATTTCAGATTGCCTTTTGCTTATAAAGTATAACCGAATATTTAAATATTTTGAAATAATACATTCCATTAAAAAATAGATATGATTACTACTACATGCTGCAATGTGTTCTTTCAAAGAATTGAAACATTCAATTTAAATGCAATTGAACATAATTTTACTTTGTAAAACTTGTACAAAATTCTTACTTTGCAGGCGTGATTCATTGATGCGCAAAAAGTGTTCTGCTATCTTACAAACTGTTATTGTGTCATTTGATGGGTGTGTTAAACCACCATTGTCTTTTCTTGAAATTAAAGACTTCAAGAAATTGTCCTTTTGTCCATATAGAGCTCCCACACACTCTTCACATTTGATCACATTTTGCAAATGCCGCACAACAAAGCCAGCAATGTAGGTATTATAGAAACCACCAAAGATGAGCCCTGCGTCATCACACGCTGAATTTAGTAACGACAAACATGCGTGTACATTTTTGTTCACAAACTTCATGCGTACGACAGCGATAGCATTACAATAAGCGTGTGTTATGATGAAAGTGCTTATTTGATTAAAGTAGTTTGAGTCACATACGCGCGTCGTCACTAAAACGTCAACTGTCAAATAATATTTGTGAAGCCTTGTTCGTTTCTTCGGCGCGTTATAACTACGTTTTCAAGTTATTATTTACGATTTGATACAAATTATGTCTATTAAAGGTAAAACGTTACGTTCGCAATCTCAGCAGCTCTTGTTAAATTTATTGGATTACTTCGAACGAGAAAGGAAATTGGGGTCATATAATTCCATTGTCGTGTGTACAAGAGGTACCTAAATAAAACATAATTCGCCTAATTATATTTTACATCCATCGTTTAATTATTTGTAGAGGGCAGCGGAAGGTCTAGGCATTAATGATTCTACTGTGAAAAAAGTTAAGAGTCGTTCTAGTATGAATCCAGTTTTATGTAGCCCTGGCAAGAAAAGACCACGTAAAAAGTTGAAATCTACTGATTTACCGGATTCCTCGAAAGTGTTATAAGGGATACCATATACACGATGTATTCGAAAAAAAAGCACATTACCATCAATTCACTGAATACTGAAGTGAAAGAAAGCCATATTTTACTCAGTAACACCAGCTTAAATTCAATGCTATTGAATTAATATGGGCACATGCAAAACAATTTTACAATGATCACATCGGCAGGGATGGTTATAGTGATGATCGAGTTCTTGCAATGTGGAAGGAAGCATTAGAACAATGTACCAAAGATGTGTGAGGTAATTGTGTACGTCATACTGAAGAAAAAATTAGGACTTGGGATAAGCGTGAAAGGATTTTAGATGTAACTGTTGATGAACTAATCATTCATGTTGGCAACGATTCAAGTGGCTCTAGTTTAAGTAGTGATAGCGGTTAAAAATTGTAATTATTAATATATTTACATTATTTTATTTTAGTAGTTGGTTATCTAAATTCCTATGTTAAATGGAATTCTTTTTTGTAGCACTGCGTTGCGGAAGAAATACAGTTGTATATTTATTGGTTAGATTATTATATCGTTTGCAATTGTGTATTGGTAAATGATTTAAGTTGCATATAACCTTACTCATCATAAAACCAAATAAACGCAAATAACTAAAACGAAAATAATTCACATTGACAGCTGTTTGTTTTCCGGTTAAAGCGCCACCTATTGGCTCCTGATTGCTTGAGAATACAACTGATGCTAATTTGACTAGCAAGTAAAATCTTATATCATACGGATAGCATTGATGACGCAGGGCTCATCTTTCGTGGTTTCTATATTAATAATCTGTACAGAACATTCACTAATGACGTTAGTGTTCATAATGTACTCGTGTTCCCTCCAATTCGCTTGTATTGAAAAACTTTCTTCGCAGTCTTCGACAAGCCGAAGATAAGTTGGAATGATATTTTTCTCTGGGTTGTCAAACCTGCTGGAACCTACTAAAATCGACATCTCTTCCAAGGGTATGCAATTCCCCGTACCACCTTCTCTGATTTCTGCCCTCACTAATAGCCTTTTGTAAGAGGCAGTAAACTGCCGAGCAGTTGGATTATTATTCCAACCGCCTTTCGATCGAATTGAAGAAAAGAACAATTCTAAATGGTCCTGGCTTATTTTATACAATGGTAGATAGAGTAGCATTTGTTGCTGTGAAACTATCTCATCAAATAATAGTAAAGTGCTCTTCATCGAACAGATTAAACCGATAAAGCCTGTTTTTCTCCTAGAGTTAATTACCAAAACTCCATCCCCAAGCTTTATGGAAGAAATATACGTAATGGCTTCACGAATAAATTGCTTTGTTTTGTCCAAATTTGCATTACATAGTGCTTTTTTAAATCCAGGTGGGATTAAAGAGCGGCTGTTTAAAATATCAAAAATGTTATTAAACATTCTTATAAAATTAGCTGTTGCTTTACACCCTTTAAATTCAGGCAGGTCTAATTCTTCCTCACAAAATAGGAGAGCATCTGCAACTGACTCGCTCAATAACTGCACAGCCAATCTGACCTTCATTTTTTTATTAAAGAAGTGCAATTTATTTGCTAAATGCAAACCTTCAGCATTTTGCAATTGCTCTAATTTTTCTATGTAATCCCACTTAATTACATTGTCATCCCCATCTATTAATAATTTTTTCTCCCCTAAAACATTTCTTACAAGTTTCAACATATGACAGGGGTCATAAAATATAAAAACCTTGTTATTGTTGATCATAAAGTATGGTTTTAGATCAGAAAATTCTGTAGTGCATCCTAAATTATGGACCATTGATGTATGTGATGGTGCACCATCAAAGGTTAATGACACTACATGTGCACCTGTTTCTCCTATTAATTTAATGCTTTGAGATACAAGAGCACTTTTCTGTAACCCAGATAGTCCATCGGCAAAGAAATACCCTATTGGCAGCTTCCATTTTCCATTTATGCACACTACCATCATCACAAATGCCTCTTTGGCCGTGGAATTGCTGTCATCTTCCAAGTCCACCTCATAATTTACATAGCCATGAAACTTCTTCCCGTCCCATTCGACATGTTTTCGAGTTGATATTTCGTCTATGACGAGGGCTAGTATTGTAGGCTTTGTGGATGCTTCTACATGTTTTCTTAAAACATCGAAAGACTTTTGTAAAGCCAGGATCAGCATTAATATTTTGAAACCATGTACCAATGGTACTTCTGTGTGGTAAACAGCTATCAAATACTTGCCGCACATAATCATACGCTTTTGGCGAAAAGAAACTTAATGTTACAGCAAATTTTCTCAATTCAGGAGAATATTTACTTTTTTTGCCCATCTTCCGTTTTTGTAGATGTTTGCTAATTTCTGGCATATTGTCCAGTAGTGTCGCTGTTTCCAACAAAATTAAATTTTTGTTTTTCAATTCTTTTGTTACCTGTTTTAACCCTCCGATCGGTGACAGTCCCGCGAGCGGTAAACTGCGGTACAAGGTCCGTAGGGACCTTAAAAAAGATTATGAGGTGAATGGCTTATAAGTATGCAGGTATGTTCAAGATACGTACAAGTGGGTGAGAATAAGTTTAAACACTAATCAAATAGTGAAGTGAGCGAAGTATATAAATAATAAACTGCTAAAATTGAAATAATCAAAACATTGGAGAGGTTAGGAAAAGCCAATAAGGACCAATATCGCAAAACAACAAAGTTAATATTCATATAGGTCAATTTCTATACACTGCGTTATCTATACCACGTATTAGACCATTGTTTATACAAAACAAATACGACCTCATGGAAAACCACTGGCCACCCGTGACATAGAAGAATAAAGGAAACTAAACATGGATCAGAACAATACCTGTGTGGAATGTGCAGTAGAAGTAACATCAAGTGAGGAATACTACACCTGTGATGTCTGCACACTCAAAATACACAAAGTTTGTGCAGGGCTAAACTCTTCTGAGATGAAATGTATGCCAATACAAAAAAGGATTCTGAGGATCTTGTGCAAGAACTGTACCCACCTGGTAAGCAAACTACCAAAGCTGCTAATGATGGTCGAAGAAATGAAGTATGAAATTCAAAACCTTAAAGGCATACTTAATCGAAACTAAAGTAGTTGGAAACCAAACCAATTATGCATCAATAACCAAATTGAATAAACCAGAACCAGCAATAGTGATAAAGCCAAAAAAGATAGGGCAACAGCACAACGATACCAGGCAAGAAGTTAAAACGCAAATCAACCCTACTGAAGTTGCTGTTTCTCAAATGATAAATATAAAGAACGGAGGAATTGTGTTAGTGTAAAAATAAAAATGCAATGGAGAAATTGAAAACGCAAGTCATAAAAAAACTAGGAGATAAATATGAGATTGTCGAACCAAAAAAACAACTGCCGAGAATAAAAATAGTAGGCATGACCGAAAACTACACAGCAGAAGAAATGAAACAAAAAATAATGCAGCAAAATGAAGAATATTTTAATGATAAATCAGTATTTACTATTATGCACATAGCAGAAACGAAAAGACTGAAAAATTACTTTGCCTACGCGGAAGTGGATGGTGAACTATATAGAAAAATTATGGAACAAGGGAAATTGAATATTGGATGGGATAGGTGTGCCACATATGATGCAAATGAAATTGTGAGATGCTACCAATGTAAGGGATTCAATCACAAGGCGAAAGACTGTAAAAACCAATTAGTTTGTACCAAGTGTGGGGAAGAACATAAGGAAGAGGATTGCAAATCTGAAAATAACGAAGTTGTATGCCATAATTGTAAACAAGTCGCCAAAACATTGAAATTAAAAATTAACTGCAGTCACCATACTTTGACTAAAGAATGTCCAACCTACCTTCGGAAACTGGAAAGAAAAAAGAAACAGATCGATTTTTTATAAGTGATAGACCCACTTCCTCCAGTAAACCACAGTACCAAGAATCATTGAATATTATACACCTCAATATAAGATCCCTTAATTCAAATTTTTTTATTTTTAAAAGTATAATACTTACATATGGCTTCGACATTGTTTGTCTTAGCGAGACATGGTTGGACGAAAAAATACAGGATGATGACATAAGAATTCCAGGATACAGTTTATACAGGAAAGACAGGATTGATCGTGGCGGTGGAGTTGCAATATACGCAAAAATGAGCTACGAACCAAGGAAGCCAATGAACAACTTAGATATGAGCCAGTGGAGCGAATCTGGATAGAGCTGATCTCTGGAAAACAAAAGATATACATTGGTAGTATATACATTCCCTACGAGTTACCACTTTATCAGATGGAACTACTTGAAGAAATGTTTCTTGAACTAATACCAAAGTCTGACCACTTAATCTGCATGGGGGACCTCAATATAGATATGCTGATAGAAACTTCCGTTTCTAAGCGTTTAAAAGAAATACTTGAGATGTTCAAATTAGAACAACTGATAACTGAACCGACTCGTATCACCGAACACTACAGTTCCCTCATTGATCTAATTATTACCAACTGTAGGGATAGAGTTACTACATCAGGAAGTAAAGAGTTCTCAGAGCTGAAAATTGATCACAGCCCGGTATTCTGTAAACTTTGTGTAGAGAAGGCAACATCAGAGCTTGAAATAAAAAAGGTTAGGTCCTACTACAAAATAGATATTGAGAAACTATATAATGATGCAGAAAAAGCGAATTGGACTGATATATACAGCAGTGAATCTATCGATGAAAAGGTAGACATTTTCAATAGAATTATACTCATGTTATATGACAAGCATGCACCCTTAAGGCCTATAAAAATTAACCCCAAGCGGAAAAACTTACCCTATATAACTTTTGCTATTAAATGTTTAATGAAAGAACGAGATAAATCAAAGGAAGAATACCTTAAGAGAAAAACAAATGAGTCTAGACAATTTTATAATGAAATGAGAAGAGTTGTTCGGCAAGCAATGCAGAGGGAGAAAGAAGCATATTATAACAGCAAATTACAAGGAAGAAATCAAAGTGACATATGGGACGAAGCTAAAAATTGGGTCTTTGGACTCAAGAAAATAAGAAGATTCCGGAATCCGTAGCAGATCCAGACAAAATTAGCAATTTTTTTCAAACATCGATACCACAGGTAGCTATTGACAAAAATAAAATAAATAAATATAAATATGATACCTATTGTGCTAACTTCGAATTTAGAATGGCCACACCAGAAGAAATAAAACGAATTATGTACAGTATAAAATCTAAAGCCGTAGGAATAGATGGAATATCCATGAGAATGTTACTTTTGTTGATACCATACTGCTTACTGCCACTGACACACATAATAAACACATCACTCCAAATTGGCGTCGTACCAATTATGTGGAAAACAGCCATAATACAACCGATTCCAAAAACTAATAAACCTAGGGAATTAAAAGACCTGAGGCCAATATCCATACTTCCAGTACAATCAAAACTTTTAGAAAAAGTTGTAAATGCACAGTTAACCGAACATCTTCAACATCACAACGTGCTGCCAACCAACCAATCAGGTTTTCGCAAAGGATACAGTACAGCAACAGCATTAGCCTCTATTGTGGATGATATTGTAAAAGCAAGAGATACGGGTAAAGCAACACTACTGGTGTTAGTCGACATGTCGAAAGCATTTGATACAGTTAACTTTGAGCTCTTGCTATCCAAGTTACAATATTATGGTGTCAGAAACGCCACACTAAAATGGTTCACCAGTTATTTAAACCAGAGGAGTAGCTCAACCCGAGTAAGTACCCAAAATCTTAATCTACACTCAAGTAAAGTAGCTGTGAAGTCAGGAGTTCCACAAGGATCCATATTGGGGCCAGTTTTGTTTAACATATTTACTGCAGATGTTCCAACCGTATTGTATTGTATTGTATTGTATTGTATTTTTATTCATCATAATATACACCGTGGTGCTTAGATATGTCACAATTCCAGTTTAAATATAAAAATATAAAAATAAAAAAATACAATGCATTTACAGAAATAGTCAACTACAGATAAATACAGTAACAACAAAAATACTAAAGTCAATAAAACAAGACAGTCTTAATTTTCAACAAATCTGAAATCGGAAAGTTCATAGTAGACATTGGCCAGAAGATGTTTTTTAAGCTTAACTTTGAAGAGTTTTGTTGGGGCATTTTTGAGAGTACTAGGAAGCGAATTAAATAATCCTATTCCGAAATTATTTCGTTTAGTGGAAGTTAGTCTCTGCTGCGGAACCTGTATATCGCCTCGACTGCGGGTGTCGTAACCATGGGCATCGCCGTTTTTTGTATAATCGCCATAATGTTCTTTTATGTGTAATAGATTACAATATAGTATTGCTGACGGTAGCGTTAATATGTTATATTTTTTAAACAATGGTTTACAACTGTCTAACTGACTCGCTCCCGCCAACACTCTCAAGGCTCTTTTTTGTACAATGAAAATTTTTTTCATATGTGTAGAGGTACCCCAGTTTATTAGACCGTACGTCATTACACTATGAAATAATGCGTGGTATGCAGTAATGGCAGCATCTAAGTTTACTCGATTTTTTATTTGTCTAATTACATAAATTGTTCTTGATAATTTAATTGAAAGATTGTCAACATGTGCTTGCCAAGTTAGTTTGTTATCCAAGGTAAGGCCTAAAAATTTGACGGTTTCACAGATATTTTGTTTATTTGAAAATAGTAAAGTAATCAAGAATGGTACAATATACATGTATGCGGATGATATGCAGTACTTATATTTTATTGACCCAAAAGATGTAGGATCAGCTATCAATTCTATTAATCTAGATGTCGATAACATCGTGAATTGGTGTCAGGATAATGGACTATCTGTAAATCCAAATAAAACGCAAGTAATAGTATTTGGGTCAAAACTTTCTGTAGCGCATGTAAAAAAAAGTGGAAATATCATAATAAAAAATGTTGCCGTACCGTACTCAACTTGTGTTAATAATCTGGGTCTACGAATGGATGAACAGCTCTCATTTGAAGAACACGTAAAAATTAAATTCAAAGTGCTTTTATAAAACTTAAACAATTGTATCAGCATAAAGATATGTTGCCCGCTGAAGCTAAAATAACTTTTACAGACTCATTAGTACTGTCTGTGTTTAATTATTGTGACTGTGTGTATTCTGCTTTCCTGGCTGAAAGAAACAAAGCTAGGATACAAAGAGTGCAAAACGCCTGTGCCCGCTATTGCCTGCGATTAACACGGCGAGAATATACCAGTCAACACATTAAACACATGGGTTGGTTGAGGATGAGTGAGAGGAGAGAACTTCACCTTGCGTGCTTCGTGTATAGTGTTTTTACATCAAAGAAACCAGAATATCTGTATCAAAGGCTAAAACATCGAAGTGAAATTCATGAACGAGATACACGCTACCAATATAAACTGGACATACCTCAGCATAATACAAAAACATTAGTGTGGATTTTCTTATGTTGCACCAAAGATCCTAAATAAATATGCAGTAACTAAAGAAATCTCTGTAGAAAAATTAAAAAAATGGTTAAGTCTAAATTGTGATTAGATTACCTAATTTTGTTTGTGCGATATCGCATATTTTATTTTATATTGTATACTGTTCTTTGTTTTGCTTATCTGAATGTGATATTGTCAACTTTTCTTATATAAATGTAGTGCTAGTGTAGTATATGTATGTGATTGTGTGGGTAGGGTTGAGAATTGTCGTGTAGATGAACCCTACCTTTTATACTACCAGAGGTATAATAAATATTATTATTATTATTATTATTATTATTATTATTATTATATTTCTGGCAAAAAAGAAGAAACATGTTTTATTGAGAAATATTACAAAGATTGTATTGGTATTATATATTATGTTGATCATGTAGATCCTACAGTTGTCGCTTGGCAGGTAGCGCAGCGAGATAGTCGATGTGAGTGTTCAGCACAAATTGGTAATTGGCAGGTAAAACATTTTAATCGGGTTTTGCGTTGACGATGGTATTGCTGACGACATAAATGGCATGACCAACGATTATTACGAGGTGCAAATTCAGGTTCATCACCCTGTTGTGGATTTTGTACCACCACAACATCAAATGCTTCCATAGCATTTCGTATTTTGGGATAGCACGTTATGCGTGGATTTGTGGCTCGCTCTTCAATATTTGGAACTACTAATTGTTTTGTCAACAATTGCAAAAAAGCACGTCGTTTGTCTGATTTTCGGAGAGGATTCATTTCATCATATATTATGAATGCAGCCAATGCAGCAATATCAATCATGTTGTAGAACATTGCAAGGGGCCAACGATTTGTTGAACGTTTGCACGAATAAGTGCCTAGCATTTGATCCATTGTATCCACCCCTGATTTATGAGCATTGTAATCCAGAACAGCCATTGGCTTTTGCTTGTTTAGATTATCTACCTCACAAGTGTAATGCATAGTAGACAGCAGTAGAACCGATCTATTCTTCTTCGGCACATATGAACACAATGAAACATTGCCATTGTAGAAACCAAACAATGAGCTTAGCACAGGACGCTTAGCATTTTTCAAAAACTCAGGGGAACAAATGTTTTGTTTGCGCGGACCGTTCCAACAAATGCAGTTTTTTTACCCATCAATAATGTTGCCACTTCCAACGTTGAGAAGAAATTGTCGGCATATACTGTACGACCGGCACCAAGGTATTTTCCAACCAAATCAAGCACGACTTTTTGACTTTGATTGACCTCGCGTTCTTGACCTGGCACCTTTCCACTATAAATTATGCCCTTGACGGGGTAGAAAGACCTCGAGTCACACAACCACCATACCTTTATTCCATATTTGGACGGTTTAGACGGAATATACTGTGTAAAACTCGATATGGAAATAATTGTTCGTCCACGGTCAAAGAACTGTGCGGAGTGTAAGCTGCATCCAAATTTGCCTGTAACATAAGCCAAATGTCATCAATGGCGGCAGTTTTGCTGGTGAGTAATCTCTGCGGACGTGTATTCGCGTTATCAAAGCGAATAAATTTTTTATTAGACACAAAACGATCATGCGATAAACCAGCTTTGTATATTGGAGCATGAGTTGAGCCCCATAGTTCCTTTGCAGGCTCGGTGTTGGATTTTGTCAGCCCAGCATACAAAATGATCGCCACAAAAGCATCAAACTCTTTTAGGGTTAATGGTTTCCATTGCTTCTGCTTGTTTGGATTTTTTTGATTCCATATAAATGCTACCTGGTTGGCCTTGCGATTCGTTTCGCGTATTATAATGTGATCAATATCTTCGGTGATCAGAGAACGAAAGATTGATAGCGGATCATAAATCATCTTGTTCGACGGTCCTGGTTTGTTTTGTTTGAAATCAATAATGTTATGAGCACGTATACGACTGCTCGGTGGCTGATCTTTGTACCATTTCGTACCATTTTTGGAAATATAGTAAGACGCTTCGGACTCAACCTGAGGAAGAGCAGCAATGGCAGACATACATTCTTCACGAATCATGTCTATCTGTTCATCATCGTCTTCATCGAATTGATCTTCATCAATTTCCACATTTGCTTCGACTTTGACATCGGACACCTCAACATTATCTTCTGGCTGATATGTAAGGTCAGTATCGTCACCGTTGTCAAAAGGGTCATCATTGTCGCTCATTTCGGCCTCCATCAAAGCACGACATTTTTCATCGGCCTTACGTTTTTCCTCCTCAGATAAACGCTGGTAGCATGTAGTTTTATTGAGAACCATGTTTATAACATCCCACTCACTGTCTTCCATTGTTCTATAGAATAAATGCCAAACACACAAAATTATGGACCGCAAACAATAAAATAAAAAAAGAATTACCTACCTTATAGACCGGAAAGACCCAAATAAACAAAATTATGCACTCGCAAAAATCAAACAATAAAGTTCACAGAAGCGCAAAAATACGTGTTTACTAGTCAAACGATACTCACACACTGACTAACCGATGCAACAAACTGCGCGTCGTTCCCACCACGTGTGCTCTCTGACGCTATACGGAGAATTAACTCAGTGAACCACGTTGCCACGTCTAATCTCCTTTGTTCGGACAGATATTTAACTGAACAATTATTCAAATTTTCTTGAAACAGGTGACCCATCTCTTCTATTATACACAAGGTCCGTAGGGACCTTGTACCTGTGTTTACGTAGAAAATGTCTTAAAAACAAAAAAGAAATTTAAACGAGCGCTCGAATCGGTCGAAAACCTATTTTAATCGATTCAGCATGTCGTTTTTATGGAATACATGCAGCAACACGTTCGTAGCGCATGGCAACAACAAATTATGAATCACAAAAGTTACAACAAGGTCCCTATGGACCTTCTCACCGATCGGAGAGTTAAAGAAATAATCTTTCTTATAACGTTTCAATTGTTGTCCCAACACCCTAATTCTCTTCGACTTTTCTCTGCTTCTTAGCTTCACCTGTAACAGTCGCTTCCGTAGTTTTTTCTTACGTGGGGTTCCTTCCTCCTCTTGCGTTGTACGAGAGGTAGAAGCAACAGGTTCCGTGGTGTCTTGCAAAGACCTCTTTGTTGCCTGTAACAATATAATTTACAATGTTAGAAAAGAATACTTTCTGTCATTGGAACCATTTACAAACATTTTATCTGGTCTGACATTAAACCAGATGCCATGTAAATATTGAGTTTTTATTCAAATTACATACCCTTTTCGTTTGCTTGGTTGGTTGCATGTATTTTGGCTGTTCTAAAAATAGCGTAGGTACTGCCTCATCTAAAGGTGCGTACACATACAGCGCACGAAAGCGAACGAATTCGGTCGAATGCATTTGCTGGAATTTGTTCGGCGTTCGACAAAAATTGCTTTGCTGTCCACATACACAACGAATGAGTGCGAAAGAATACTTTCTCAGTCATTCGTTTAGTTTCGCGGGTATTGCAGAAATAAGCTTGCTCATTTTTATGTTCAAAAATGACGTCAAAGCAGGATTTAATTATTGCAAGTGCGTCGTATATTATTATTAGTGAGGCTGATGCAACTGAAAATCCTCCAAAGCAGAGAAGAAAACGGCTCTGGTGGATGACTTCTTTGTTCAAAAGTAGAAGTCGGTATAGAGGAACAGACTTAATGAATGATCTGAAAAGCTGAAATGGAATATGGTCTTTTTCAAAATTTTTGCAGAATGAAGTCTACCGACTTTGAATGGTTATTAAATCAAATTGGTCCAAAAATTACAAAACAAGATACGTCATTTAGAGAAGCAATACCGCCACAGAAAGGTTAATGCTTACTCTACGATACCTAGCTACGGGAGATCTTACACAAGTTTGATGTATACCTTTAAAATTTCAAAACAACTTATTTCGGCGATAATACCTGAAGTTTTGTTCTGCTATAACTGAAAGCCTTCAAGAATGTGTAAAGGTGAGTAAAGCAAATATATATTCTAATTCATTTATTCAACAAAACTACAAAGAGATCATAAAAATAACTATTGATATTATTTTTACATTAAATAATAAGAGCAATATTAAAGATTTTCTGGAAAAGCATTTAGATAATTTACTAGAGATGTTTCAGACTTATCTGCTTGAGTTGTACCTAATAACTGTAAAGAGGATTGTGAAATGGGAAAATGAATTTGATGTTCTTGGGAAGATGAATTATCTGATGGTGAAGGTGATATAATAGGAGTATACATATATTGAGAGTCTTTCGGTTATGTATCACTAATGGGTCTGTTGGTGAAGGCGAGGGAATTGGTGTTGTGTTGGGAGTGAAAGTGTAGATTTGTTGGCGGATGTTTGTGTTTGGTTGATAGTAACGGTTCTATAAAGTAGAAATGGACGAGGATGAGGACTCATGTGGCTCGTAACGACCCATATCAGCGTTAAACAGAATATTTCCAATTAGGTGTTCGATTACATTTCTTGTATGGATGCTGTACCTTCTGTGCTTTGATGCCACGTGCTCCCCATAAATCGTGCTATCGTCTCTTAAACTACTATTTGCAACAGTGTCTTTCAGTATTTTGTAAGCTTCATCTGCTCTAGATGTTGCACTACTTGTTCCACTGTTAACAGCCATTCGTTTGGTCCTGCTGGGTGATTTAAAAGGTAATCCTCGTTTGGGTGTTGCTCGTTCTGATGATTCTATCACCTGTGTATCTTCATCCTTGTTGCTGACATCTTCAAGAACGATGCTATCGTTGGTTGCTTCTTCGTCTTGCACGTTAGTGCTTGGTTCAGATAATTCCTGAAAACAAAATATTTGTCGGTTAATTGTTGATATAAGTATAGTATCTTTATTTATTTGCAGATGCCTATTTGTGAAGAAGAATGGCGGTATTTATCTGACAACTATGAAGCCCAATGGAATTTTCCACATTGCCTTGGTGCCATAGACGGCAGACACTGCATAATACGGGCGCCAATACACAGCGGCAGTGACTATTTTAATTATAAACAAAATTTTAGTATAGTTTTGTTGGGAGTTGCTGACCCAGATTATTGTTTTTTGTTTGCCGATGTTGGTTGTCAAGGTCGGATTTCAGATGGGGGTGTGCTAAAAAACTCTATTTTTTGGAAAAAACTGCAAAACAATGAACTTAATTTACCTTCTGAAGACATTCTACCTGGTAGGCAAGTGAAAGTACCCTATGTATTTGTTGGAGATGATGCTTTTAGTCTCAATGAGCATTTAATGAAAGCTTATCCAGTAGAACAAAAAAAGGGATCTACGAAACGAATTTTTAATTATAGACTTTGCCGTGCACGGCGAGTTATAGAAAATGTTTTCGGCATAATGTCTGCTGTTTTCAGAGTTCTAAGAAAAACCATGTTGTTATCACCAGAAAAAGCTACAGTGGTAAATTTAGCATGCGTCTATTTACACAATTTCTTGAGAAAAAGTAAACATTCTCGCAACACTTACACTCCACCTGGGACATTCGATGAGGATAAAGAAGGGGACACAATGGCTGGAACTTGGAGACATGGAAACGATCCAGAGTCTTTTCTCCACATACCTAAGATAGGAAGAAAAAGTTCTGCTAGTTGCGAGGCAATCAGAAATGAATTTGCTGAATATTTTATGGGCGAAGGTAGCGTCAGTTGGCAAAATGCACTTGCATAAATACGAACTCAAGCAAGGACATATTATTTAGTTGGACGGTACTATGTTTAAGCAATACCTAATATATGTATAACAATAACAAAAAATACATGTTTTGGCTTACCACAGTATTTTTAGTTTCCTTGGGTGTAAATTTGTCCATTAAAAACAACATGTACTTGAAAGCGAACCAAGTAGATTTATATATTTCATCAGTTCCTGTGCCAGTTTTAACAGTATTTTCCTGTTTCTGTCTTTCACGTCTGAACGAACTCAACAGCGATTCCATTTTCTTTTTAGCCTCACCTACATCACATTTCATAGCCTCACTTATTGCACTCCACGCGTCTAATTTTTTTATTTTATTTTTATAATCGTTGTGAACAGGATTTCACAAGCATTCATGCTCGCGATATAATTCGATTAGTTGTAGAGAAATAGAATTACTCCACTCCATACTGAAAATCAAAGTTAAGTAAACGAAATCAGCCTTGTTTGGCATACAACCCGATGGCCGAATGCTACAGCAACTGCACAACGTACACACCAGAAATAGACGGAACGAATTCTTTTCATTTCCTTTGATGTACCGCCCAGTAAGCGAACCCTAGCGAAAGCAAACGAATGCGTTCGATGGCGTTTGTTATTACGTACACATTCACCGAACGAATTCGTTTGTAACTGTTCTTTCGCCTTCGTTCGCTGTATGTGTACGCACCTTAACAGACACGTTTTATCGCCAACACGATAAAACAAATGCCCTTCAAAATGTTTGGAACACAGCCTATCGTTTTTTGTAGGGGTCCAGTCTGCTATATGCATACGTTGAATCCAAACTGCTGTTCTTTGTGGGTCCTTGAGAGGAAGCCTAAAATAATACATGTATTGCATCAGTTAATGTTAACATTAACTGCATACTACATTAAGGATCACCTTAATGTTAAATTAATAGTAGTGGTGCCTTTTCTCCTATCTGGTCATGTGAAAATTTTCCTTTACTTTGTTTTCGGAGACAATAGAAACAGATAAAAAGCTGGCATTTCCATATTCCTTAAAAATTTAAGCGTATTTTTTAATGTAACATTACCTAAATTTAATAACAAGTTTTATAACTGGTTATTTTCATAGTTTGTTCTAAAATAAGATAAAATATTTCTTAAATACATATTTTCATATGTTACATTACCAGAACATGACGTGACTTCCGATCGGTAATAATTCCATTAAAAATTATATTGATCAATATTGTGAAGAGCAAAAATTGTTCGGACGCCACTGAACAATGTATTTGCCCTCAGGCCAAATTCCAAGTTTAAAACGTCCCATACAAAGTAAGGAAAGATATTCGTTCAAACCAGGCACGTTATTCATTTAGAGATTTATTTAACTTACTCTGAAGAAATTGGTTCGATTAAACAACTAACAACGCTAATGTATTGTAAATTATCAGGCATACTCTTACTGTTAATAAAATATTTCACCTGTGAAATGTAATTCCTGGCTCTTTCCTTTCACTGCGACTTTTGCAACCGAAGGCAGAACAATTCACCATGTTAATCACTACTTAAAACCACCGTCTTAAATTCACTTTTCACTTTAAAATGCAAAAATTATACGTGGTGCCACTTCCAATGTCTGCCACCAAAAAATGGCTCCTCATACAATTTTGATCACACTTCGCTACTATTGCGCATAGTGCATGTTACGCGTCCCCTCTCTTTCCTGGTCTAAGGTCCTGGCAATTCTTCTCCAGTGATTTCCTTTATTCCGTCCTTCATAGTTCTTTGTAGGTTTTGCATTTGCGCTCTTGTTCTAAGGTGGCTTTCAATAAGAAGAAATGATAAGTTACGAAGATACATTCTTCTGAGTATTTTGATGTCTGTATTAATTGAAAAATACAAGACCATGGAATTAATTCCAGCAACATTTAACATTGCATAAAGGACAACCATCGGCCATCTTCTGGTATTTCGAGCACAATTATATGCTGCGCACAACCCAGCAAACACGTAACATCGGGCCAGTAGTGGTTAAACGACTGTCTGCCGGAATAGCTAATATCGGCCCAACAGTGGCAAACAGTGCTGGGCCAGCACCCCTGTGTCAGTCTGGCCGATGTACGGGCCAATAAAGTTTACCATCAGTGGCCCAGTACTTGACCGGTATTTAGCTTGCATGAATGAATGTGCAAATTTAATACCGGTTTAACAGCTTTTTTGCAATGGCATACTACAATTTACCAATACTGATACTACACATTTTGAATATTTTTTTACAAAAATTTAAATCCTTTTAAATAAATAAATACTATTTAAAAATTAAACATTTATTATAACATCTATATAGAAAAAGCATACAAAAAGTACAGAAAATGCAATTATATTTGTTTAGTTTTCCTACGATTGCGACCTCCATCCCTGTCGCTCGCACTGCGTAGCCAGACCTTGATTATAGCCTCAACTGCAAGAAACATTAACATTAAGGTTGTGAAAATGTATTATTATATGAGATTCCTACACTGTGAAAAATTGCTCATTTGGTGACCAAAGAACTTTTGTTCTTTGCGATTTGCATATACGTAATTTAATTACAAATTTAGCTACTGTACGCAAATGATGACTGCTTTAACCTTTAAAGCTCCAAAAGCCCATTGCATTTACATATTCTATTAATTAATTATTAAAATTCAAATTCACTCACCAGTTAGTAGCTTCAAAACATTTTTTAAATTTTTAAACGGTTCTTTATTGTTTCTGCCGGACCAGTTATAACTTAATGCCAAATTATTCGTCATAATGCGGCTCAGCACCCTTCGCGTTGTATCGGTAACGTCTTTAACACCTACAACTTGCAAGCAGCAAACCTGAAACAGATAAATTTAGTGTCTGCGTGATTGAAAAATTATAAATAATTATATACCAATTCAGTCATCGTAGTGCCATCATCCAGGTTATTGTTCAAGTTTACCAGTTGCTGTGCTAGGGTTGCTGGTAGTCCAAATTGTTCCATGTTCGTATTTGTTGTTAATAAATCACTAGAAGCACTTTGTTGGCCTAACGATACTAAATAGTTAATGTCACCTGACATTGACTGTAATTTGGTGAGAATTTGTTGAATGGCAACTAAAAAATAATAAGTATAAATGTAAAACTAGTATAATTACGATGAAATGTATATTTACCACTATTAGCTTTGCAGTTAGTACATCCATGTGAAGTACTCACTGAACGCACGGGTGTCTGAAGAAAATTATTTCTTGGAGTGGTATGTACATTGTTTGTTGATTGTTTTGAAATATTTAAATTAGTGGTATTCATATTTGAATTGATGTTTGATATTTCTGTATTTTGTAAAAAGGTAGAAGAGCTAGTAGGGCCAGATATATCAACAATTAATTTTGGGGCTGCTGGAACTGCATCTTCATCTGAAGTGTTGCAATAATAATTTTCTAAGGTTGTATTCCTCCGCTTTTGCCTTTTTCGGTTGGATTCTTCCTCCTCAGCCTCACTCTGAGACACGCTGGAGAATTCCTCCAAGCGTTTTAATTTCATAATTGCTTTCTTGTAATCCCCTATACATGTAAGTTAAAAAAAATAGTACAACTATTAAACTTAAAATAGTGTTGTAAAAATCAACAAAAAAGAAACAAGATTATTGTACCTATAATACTATAAAAATTGATATTATTCTAATAAAAAAATCTTTTTAGTTAGTCATTCCTATGTAAATAATTTTTTACCTGTTCTGTATTTTATGTTCACTTTACATTTTCCACATCTTTCAGCATCTAGTGGTGTATGATTAGTGATGGCTTTCACATGTGAGCTCTCCGTTTTAATATATTGTGGCCACATACAAAAACCTTCGCCATCAGAGTCATCGTTAGTTAACCAAGTACTGGAAATAACTGCCAGTGGAATATTGCCATTTTCATTTTCCTCTGGAAATTCAACCACTACAAAGTCGCTAAAAACAAAAATAAATTGTAACAGTTAATTATTATGTACCTAACAAGCAAACCTAAGCAAATGATTTGCATAATTTACGTTTATTGTAAATAAATAATTAGTGGCTAAATTACCTATGAAATTGTTTTTAAAACAGAATAAGTAATGTACAATCTACTTTCACTACAATTACTGTTTAAAGCTTAGGATGGGCTATTTTATTTACAGTTTTATATACAAAGTGTTTAATATTTAAATTATGTCAAATGAAGCAATGGTTGGAATACATAATTACTGCCATAAGGAAGCAAAACTCCTTTATACAATACATATTCTATTTTATGGCAAATGTAGGAATCCATCTCAGTTTTTACTACATACATTTTCAGTAATGCTGAATCTGTGGGATATGTTGTAAAAGACTTTACAATTGCTAAATTAAAACCAATAATTTTAACAGAATCATAATTATCTTGCATGAAACATTTAATTTTTAACATTCGTCCACATTTTAATAAAACACAACTATCTCTGTCGTTTCCAGACAATTTACTGCCTTTAAACATAAGTTTACTATAAAAAGTACCATGACATTCAGTTGTAATTTTATAATCAATATTACTTTCAGGAATACCATGTGTATAAATATTTAAACAATTTGTAATTGTTAAATCTACATTGTTTTCCGATTCACTTAAATGTCGAACAATTTGCTGCAATGGTAAGTTTGATTTTCGAAGCATTCTTTTAATTTTTCATAAATAATTTTCAAAAGGAACACAACTTATATTATTTAGACTATTGTAACTTTTTGCATCATCTGGAAGATGAGTAAGTGCATGCATATTGTAAGTGCAGATTTCATCGCCATATATATGCACTGCATGTTGGACAAAAATTTTGATCAACTGGCAAGCGTAGTTATTATAATGCTTATTTAAGGTGGTGCTTAATAGTATGTGTGCACTAAAAACCAATAACATGAAATTAGCATATATACGGTGTGGTAAAATGTCAGCAAGGAGAACTGGTCCGACATAAAGTAAAAATTGACGCCATTCAGTAGCTTTCGTGATATTTTCCTTGGTGAAACCATATAAGCGTTTTCCATCTCGCCATGTAAAAAGCAATTTTCTAACTACTCCTAAACATATGCAGTGCATATAGTCCACAGGAAAATTTGAAACAAGTCCAATGTGTAATTGGGATAATGGAGTATTTCCTTTGTGGTGATTTACATCCGCATATGAACTGAAATTGTCATCGGTTCGTTTTAAAGAATCTAACTGTGGAAATGTCATTCTTCTGTTAACGTATAAACCTCGAGAATAACATTTATCACATCCATTGTACGCATTATGTCCTTTAATGTTTTTAATATATGCTCGAGCAGGTGTATCACAACAAAATGCACCAACTACCAAGTTAACATATTTATTGCCAATTAATAAACCTCGCGCTAAGTAAGTTGATAAATCGTCCACGAAATCCTTTAGAAATTCCTCTAGGGGTGGTTTTGATGATCCACAAAATATTGCAATAGGAAACAGAGGCTCCTCTTCGTAATCGTGAATTTTACATAAAATAGGCCAGAATGATTCATTTGTACTTTTGTGAATTGGAAGTCCATCAATATTAAAATCTAAACTAAGGGCCTAATTCTAATCCACCGGTGCAAGCGGTCGCAAGTCAAGTTGCGACGAAAAAACGACGCATCGCCGCGCAGCGAGGCGCAACTACGTAATTTCGAATTGTAATTCATTTGATTTGGGCGCGCTTGTGCCGATTAGTTGCGACTGCTGCAAGGAGGTCGCAAACGACCGGCGCAACTTTGACAGTTTGAATTGTTACGTTTACTGTGGCCCTGGTTAATGACCCCCGTAAACAATGCGAACACTCCAGCCGAGCATCTATATAATGCAGTACACATTTTAACAAGAAACCCAGTAGAACGGTGTAATGGAGTACTGAAGAGTAGATTTCGCTGTCTGGCATCAACACTTGGATATACCCCAGCCAAAGTATGCTTCATCGTCACTGCTTGTTGTGTGCTGCATAATATATGTATAGCACATCGTTTGGAGGTGGACGACTTACAGATGGATGTACCTGATCAAGCTCTTCCCAATCCTCAACAAAATCATCAGCGTACAGATCTGATACAGGGACATTTTACCAGACCAAATGTTTCTTAATTATCGTGCAAAGGAAAAACATTTCATATACAGTGTGTCCACAGTACTAAACAACCTTCAGTTGGTTTTACTTGATATTCTGCACCAGGTAGTAGCCTACCATTTTATGTTTAACCTTTGCGCAGATTATAAATAATGGAAATAATTTTTTTAGTCTATTTTAGTCAAATGTAATTATTTTTTGTAGTCCTATTACCATATTTAAAAATTCAGGACTTTAAAATAAATTGGCAGTATTTTTACTTCTTAAATAATTTTCTATTACATATTTTCTTCAAATGTTGTACAAGGGTTACTTGCATTAAATTCCTTTCTTTAGTTGTAGCAAATTAAATACACAAATACCATCCTACACATTTTTTTTCTCCTATTTGTGTAACGTTAAATTTTGTCTGTGGATATTGTATCGCTGTTGCTTTGCTTTACTTATATTCATAAATAAGCACTGGTTGAATAGAGATTATATGTGTTACGCTTTTTATTTGTCCCTGAGGTTACTATTATTAGAATAAATATTTTTGTTAATTTTAATATTTTTGCCTAATATAATCATTTTATTTGTAAATATTAGAAATAATTTAATGTTAGACTTGGGTTTTTTTAGTTGAAAGTTAATTGATGTTGGTAAATGATAATAAGTAAGTGTATATCTGTTACGCTTTTTGTTCGTCACTGTCATTGCTGTAACTATTTAGTATAAACAGTTTTGTAAATTTTTTTTTGCCATTCTAATATAATCCTTTTATGTGTAATTTTTAACAATAATTTAATGTTGCACTTGGATTACTTTAGTTAGAATGTTGCTAATTAATAATAAATTAGTTTAAACATATGTATATATTTATTTAAAAAAATACTAATTAACTAAGTTTTATTTTATAAATAAAATTATGTTCTATTTTGCAACAATAACAATTTTTGTTTTTTTAGCTTAACAGCCAGTCTTATAAAGGCTACTAATCTAAGGTTAACTTTAATTCGCTGTTAAAATGCACAAAAGCGCATCAAAATTTGTTTACTAATGAATAAAATGTCATAAGCACTGACGGTTTGATGCGCTTTTGTTTATTTTAACAGCAAATTAAAGTTAATCGCAGATTAGTGGCCTTTATAAGACCGGCAGTAAGTTTTTCATTCTGAAAATACTCATACATTTCCAACTTCCTTTTTTTTTAATTGTACTTCTTCAGCCAATAAACTTTTAATTTCTAACAAAATTTCTGTATGTTTTTGTGCGTCTATGTTGGTTTGATGTAAAGCTTGTAATGCCTTTTCTTTCGTGCCAAGTTTTCGCTTATTTGTTTTTGAGTGTGTTGAAGCATGAGTGAGTGATGGAGTATTTATTGTGGTGTTGGTGATGGTGGTGGCTATTTGTGTATCGGTGCTTGGGATGGAATCGGTAATTTGAATGTGGTCTGAATCGTTTTGTGTATTTGTAGTGGAGACTAATGATGAAGTGGAAGGTTGTGGGTCACTGTGTAATGCTGATTGTTGACTGATATGGATGTGTGGTGGCAAAATGAATGCTTGAGGATCTTCAGGAATAGCGGGTGGGGATGGTAAATTCATGGAAACTAGAAAAGGTAAAAAAATAATAGGAAATAGCCGATAATTGATTTTTGTACACACTAGAGCGAAGTGTGTCAATTCCTCCTTTAATTCCACTGACACTATATTCTCCTATGAATGGCAAAACTACTTCTTCGGTTGCGGAAGGTCAACTTCATCAACTTGACCTCCTCCAGTTTTTCTCACTTCTTTCTTCAGCGCATTTACTTTCTGTTTGGTTCGACTTTTTAAATCTTTAAATTTTTTTTTAATCTGAAAATTTTAATTGAATTTAATGAATTGATATTTCTATTATTTTGCAGTCAACTTGTATGTAAATCACTGATTTTCTCCGTACTTATGTAAAATGATGTCATTTACACTAGGTATAAACCGTTCAATAGTTATTTGCCAAGTAGGTAGACATGGAATTTTGTTTTTATGTTTAATAAAACTAAAACTCCCTAGAAACTCTTTCTGACACTGTCAGAAGCAGCTGTTATGTACAGGAGGCTCACGAAAGTGTCTAATTTGACATTTTGAGGTTAAACATGCAATGTTGCCAGTCCTTTCATACTTTGTTTGCCACTAGGCATAATATGTATGGACATCGCCGTCATGGATATCTATCTGTCAAACAAATTGTAGTACTAAAGTAAATATGCCAAAAGTAATTAAAGGTGACACAAAACTACAAATTAAAAAGGCTTACAGGCATTATAAAGCTGACAGGCCCGACCTCAGTGAAACTGAAATCTTTGCTCGGCTTAGTGACTTTTGGGATGCAAGTATTTATGCATAAAACTTAATTGTTGCTTTAATTTTCGGCTTTGTACTGTTTTAGATATCTGAAAGAACTAGTATTAGAAATATTATGGGGCGGAACAATTTTGAAATTAAACCTTTGGCCCACGACCTAAAAATGATACATACTATTTGCAACATACGCACTGAAGAAGTAGTTAACAATGCGAGACAAATTGTGCAAGAACAACCACACGTATCTGTTCGCCATTTAGGACAGCAATTAAATGTTTCATATTCAACATCTCATAGGATATTAAGAAGCAATTTGCATTATTTTTCTTACCGGTTGCAAGTGTATCAGGAACTGCTGCCAAACGATCCTCCGGTTAGATTGGAATTTTGTAACTGGTTTATCAATAATTTAGGAAATAACGATAATGCGTTTGAGAAAACTTTCTTTACTGATGAGGCATACTTCTATTTATCTGGCTATATTAATTCACAAAGTATGAGGATGTGGAGCGCTGAGAATCCCAATTTTTATGTTGAAGAACCGCTTCACCCACAAAAAATCGGGGTTTGGGCTGCAATTAGTAAAAGAAGAGTTATAGGTCCTATATTTTTTAAGGTAATTGAGTGCAGTAAAACGATTAAATTTTATTTTAATAGTTCAAAATTTAGGTAGTCTAAATGCACAACCATATCGTACTGAAATTTTGTCGCCGTTTTTTGAAGAGTTACGTGACAATGAATTACAAACGGGTTACGTACTTTCAATGAGATGGGGCATAAATTTACTTAAAGAGTTTTACAAACACAGAGTTATTAGTCAAAACATGTCTACAGTGTGGCCCCCGAGGTCTTGTAACTTAACTCCCTGTGATTTTCTTCTGTGGCCATATTTTAAAAAAATCCATTCTTCAACTTCCACTGGACAATATTCAGCAGCTTTAACAAAGAAGTACCTAATGGAAAAAATAAAGAAATCAATAATAATGGCGTAATATTAAGATTTGAGAATAGAACGAGTTAAGGAGTTTACTTTCTTAGGAACATTAATCTCTGAAAACTTAAATTACACACAAGGAATTAAATCAAGGTTAATAAAAGCTACGAGATGTCCGGGCGCGTTAAATAGTATAATGTCCTTAAGACAAATGTCGCGAAATGCAAAACTACGACTTATAAGACTGTAATTCGACCCACAGCTACGTACGCATGTGAAACATGGACGATGAATGTGGCAGACCAAGATACGATAAGTAGGTGGGAGAGAAAAATGCGGAGAAAAATATTTGGAGGGACTCGGACGGATGATGGTTGGAGAAGACTTACAAACGAAGAGGTACAAAAGAAGTATGGAGAGCCAAATATAGTAGACTTCATTAAAGCTCGAAGGTTAAGATGGTTTGGGCATATATGGAGAATGCCAGATGGAAGAGCTACTAAGATAGTATTGGAAGGCAGAGCGCAAGAAACTAGAAGAAGAAGCGACCAACGAATAGGTGGAAGGAGGCAGTAATGGAAGACATAGCAAGGAAAGGCATAGAAGACTGGAGAAATAAAATCATCAATAAGGGACAATGGAGACACATTGTTATGCAATTGGCCTAAAGTGGCTTGTAAAAGCTTTATTTATTCTGAAAAAATACATAAATTGTAATACTTAAATATTTTTGTATACAATTTATAATTACAATAAAAAACAACTTTCATTATACCATTATATGCCTACTCAACAAAGTATGAAACGTATTCAGAATCAGCAATTTGTCTTTCATGAAATTTATCTTAACCAATACTAAAAGTGGCACAAAATCCAAAACCAAATCTGGCAACCACGTTTTGTACATTAACATAAAATTATCATTTTATATAAAATGAGCATAACCTAACTTTTGTTAATGACTGACAGTATATTTACAGGGTGAAATTCATCACCCTAACATGGCCTCCTATCTGGCAAATAACTATTGAACGGTTTATAGGTACCTACTTCTTCTAGGGTTCTTCTCACAGGAGCAACCGAATTTATCGCCTGCAATACAGTTTCACAAGCTCGGTCCCTGTGAAACTGGGTGTAATTAGGGCCCTTTAATGGGCCAAACAAGAATTTACGCCTTTTTTCTATTTCTTGTACCAAAATCGCAATTTCGTCGCTGGTGAAATTTTTAGCGCGTGGTTTCTCATTTTTCTTTGTAATTCTTAAATAATACCAAAATTAAGTGACGTATTTAAATAATATACCAATATATTCAACTTACGTATTCATTTTCGTTAACAAATATTAATTTAACTTTTACCTATACGTAAAAATTCAATTAAAATTGACGTTTGCCTCTTCGCGCCGGTTGTCTGATATTAGCAACAGTCGCAACTTTGCGCCGCACTTGCGATTCGAATGCGCCGGTAATTAGAATGCAAAAACAAATCGGTCGCAAAGGCCGCGCAAAATGACGTGTCGCAAGCATGGATATATTAGTACAGGATACGTTCACTACATGTAAACGTACGTCGAATCTTAAAATAACATATCACGGAGTTCGGTACCTTCCCCCATTTCATTCTAACCTATATTACTTTATTTCTCTCTCCCTTTAGACGTATTTCATACAATGTTTCGTACGCTTAATTTTGAAGTTTTGAAATGAAAACGTCAGAAGTGTCATACAATGTCACCGTTTATTCTTCGAAAATTGAACTTTAGCAATGGTTTTGATTGCTATTATCAAAGAGGATATATCCTCTTTGACTATTATTATCAACCGTAAAACTCAAAGGCGTTAGCGAGTGAATATCTTGCACACCCCCACACCTCATCGAGTGAGGTTATCAAGTGTTACCTGTTGAGGTTATGTTTTCTAATTTGTGTTTATTTATAGGATTACTTCTTTTCTACATTTTGTAGCATCTTGAGACCAAAAAGACTATTTCTGGCACCATGTAACACGAGTTAAATGTATTTTATCAGAATTTCTCTCAATGGCGAGTCCAAGTACCTCTCTAAAGGATAGCGCTATACGTAATCCACGCATTGAGAGTGACAGAAATAGATGGTACGTCTTGTTCAACTATATCAACGGCACGCCGTATCTTGTACTTATATATCTATGGTCGCAAGTCCGGCGCAGCGCAACTTTGCGTCGGTGAATAAAATTAGAATCGGGCCCTAAGAGTTTTTCCTCAGGCATCGTATTTATCCACTATTCTGTGTAGTCCTTTTTTAAATCCAAAATAATAAAATTCACCATTGCCCATTTTCTTAATGTTCAGAACTCTGGGAGTTTTTAATAAAGTACGTGCATCTACAGGTAAATTACTTATATCGGGATTTGTTTTTAACCGATGTTTTTAACCACACCAATAGTTCTGATGTTGCATTATGGGTTATATTATTTTTTATTGACCAATCTTTTAAAAACACACTTGCATCCAAGTTTGTCGCTCCCCGTAGAGAAGAAACGGTATTAGCATCAACTGAATCATCGAATTCAAAATACCGAGCTTTCACGTTCCCTAGCTTCATGGTTAGATTCAACACTATCATTATCTTCGGTAATCTTGTTAGTATCGACAAAATTATGCTGTATATCAACGAATGATTTATCTTCAGTTATTTTTGCATTTAAGAGTATTATTTGTCTCGACTAATGTGATTACACCATTTTCTGTATGCGAACTCTGGGGTTTATCGTTATTAATTAATAAATCCAACTTTGTTGCATTTAAGCAATTCTCAACACTTTTTTTCACTAACCGATAAGTATGTCTTTCACTTCTTTGTTTAAAAGTAACTAATTTGTTTGGGAACATTTTTGGGTAGCTAATTTATAATGTAATAAAATATAAATAGGTAGGTAACTGCGAATAACAAATCAAATTTAAATTAAAACCAGAAAATATTAGTTTGTGAACTAAAAGCACATTTTCCGCAACTGCCTCGTTGATATAAACCTCACATACTAAATTGGCGGGAAAACAGTACAGGGTTTTAGGTTAGACTTGTTTTGACGAAGATATAAACTTTTTATTTTTAATAATTCAAACGCCCATAATACGCAAAACTATTAACTAAGTGA